>SJYT01059662.1:80491-101002 GCA_006410635.1 Cephalophus harveyi
AAATCACTGCAGATGGTGACTGCAGCCATGAAATTAAAAGATGCTTACTCCTTGGAAGAAAAGTTATGACCAACCTAGATAGCATTTTCAAAAGCAGAGACATTACTTTGCCAACAAAGGTCTATCTAGTCAGGTTTTGGTTTTTCCAGGCTATGGTTTTTCCTGTGGTCATGTATGGACGTGACAGTTGGACTGTGAAGAAGGCTGAGCGCCGAAGAATTGATGCTTTTGAACTGTGGTGTTGGAGAAGACTCTTGAGAGTCCCTTGGACCGCAAGGAGATCCAACCAGTCCATTCTGAAGGAGATCAGCCCTGGGATTTCTTTGGAAGGAATGATGCTAAAGCTGAAACTCCAGTACTTGGCCACCTCATGCGAAGAGTTGACTCATTGGAAAAGACTCTGATGGTGGGAGGGATTGGGGGCAGGAGGAGAAGGGGACAACCGAGGATGAGATGGCTGGATGGCATCTCGGACTCAATGGACATGAGTCTGAGTGAACTCCGAGAGATGGTAATGAACAGGGAGGCCTGGCGTGCTGCGATTCATGGGGCCTCAAAGAGTCAGACACGACTGAGCGACTGAACTGAAATGAACTGAATGATACTATTTTCCTGCCCTTATGTTTAACACTGGTAATTTGAAATTTATTTGTGCTTTAATTTTTTTTAAACGTCAGTTCTTCAGCAAAGTGAGATTTATAAACACTGTCAGTTACATTCTGATTAATCAAATCAACTAGCTAACATGGCTTCTTATAGAACTTCTACCTTTGAAGTCTGTCACTAGAAGCTCACTCAGCCTTTATGAAAATGAAATACTTAAATTCCAAGTTTGTGAACATATAGAAAGTTGAATAATGTGTCAAGTGTAACATAGTAAAATTACTTGAATATATATGTATATGCCATAAGAAAAATGGAGCATCTTTGTTAAGTAGAGTGATTACCAAGTGTTCAGTGGCTGATTCACCCTTTGTGCTGTGTGAGTGTGTGCACAATAAATTGGGTATGCTGCTGCTGCTGCTGCTGCTGCTAAGTCACTTCAGTCATGTCCAACTCTGTGTGACCCCATAGACAGCAGCCCACCAGGCTCCCGTCCCTGGGATTCTCCAGGCAAGTACTGGAGTGGGTTGCCATTTCCTTCTCCAGTGCATGAAAGTGAAAAGTGAAAGTGAAATCGCTCAGTCGTGTCAGACTCTTTGCAACCCCATGGACTGTAGCCTACTAGGCTCCTCCGTCCATGGGATTTCCCAGGCAAGAGTACTGGTAACACATGCTATCATGTGGACCTTTTCAAAATCTCATTAAGCATTTTAAAGCTTTTTAAAAACTAGAGTCTTAAAGTCCTAGTTTTAATAGACTAGGTCTCCCACATTGCAGGTCGATTCTTTACCATCTGAGCCATCAGAGAAGCCCAAAAATACTGGAGTGGGTAGCCTATCCTTTCTCCAGGGGATCTTCCCAACCCACAAATTGAACCAGGGTCTCCTGCACTGCAGGCAGATCCTTTACCAGCTGAGCTACCAGGGAAGCCCTAATAGACTCAGTTCAGTTCAGTCACTCAGTCGTGTCCGACTCTTTGCGACCCCATGAATCGCAGCACGCCAGGCCTCCCTGTCCATCACCAACTCCAGGAGTTCACTCAGACTCACGTCTAGAGTCTATAATAAAATGTATATATAGAAAGGTAAATAGATATAGAAATTATATAATATCTCTGTAAGTAAATTTAGGTTCATGGCTAAAAAGATCCGAAGTGTTTAGGAAAAAAAAACAACAACAACAACTTTGTCTGTGTAAGGGGGAGTAAAACATTCTGTCTTTTATATTTCAATGATAATTTGAATTTGGAATAAAATTTCAAGTGAAATTTCTTAAGGACTATATAAATGCGTTCGGAGGGTCATTACTCTGTTTGGTTGCTGATGAAATGTAGGGTTTATTCTGTGGTTATATTAAAGATATGAATGGCTTTCATGAGTAGGTTCTACTCCATGTAAATCATAGCCTAAAAATGGCCCCATTAGTAATTCTGGAAAAAACAAAGTTTTGCCCAATGAGTAGCATTCATTGAGTACTAAAATGAGAAAGCAAGCCTGGTTTGCTGCAGTCCATGGGGTCACAAAGAGTAGGATATGACTGAGCTACTGATCTGACTGAAAGTGAGAAATCTATATGAGACTCTTGAGAATATTAAATAGATTTAATTCTACCTATTCCACTATGAATATTTTCTCTTAGGTCAGAGACATGACAAGCACCTGGAAATAAAAAGAAGAGTTTCTTTTAAAGACTCCAAAAGATCCATTTTAATAAAGCACTCAAAAGTCCCTAAAAACAAAAATTAAAGCAACATTCACCTGGGAATTAGTTGACATGGATTTTGTCTCAGCTGTGCTAACAACAGGCTGTGTGACCCTGGACAAGTCACTTAATTTTGTTGGCCCTTAAGTTTTCATCTTTTAAATGAAAGACATAACAGAGGGATTTGATAATCCTAAACCCTGAGTCTAAATCCCAGTAAATCCTACAGAAAGTAATCAAGTCAGGGGAGTATGCCAGAGGCATCTGAGTTCTGTTTGTAATGAAAGAAGTTGGCCATCAAAAGTTGGAATGCAAGAGAGACAGACAGTCCACATGCCACACACGGGTTTTCTGCCCCAAGGACATCTACTTTCCATCACATAATTCGTCAGCTCAGTTCCCCTGGTTTTCTTGATTCTTATCCACAGGACACTGCAATCACTTGCTAGTTTGTGTGTATTTGCTCAGAGTAATCATTTTACATCCAGCGACTTATGGTATGGTCGTTGGAGGTAACAGCCTTTCAGCTGGGGGAAGGAAAAGGATCAGTCTGAGCATTCTTGAGAAAGATTGCAAAACTGTTTTCAGTTCACATAGTGTATTTCTAGTCTGGGATTTCTTTTAATGGAGAAAAAGCAATTTTTAAAAGGAGAAACTTGGATGTTTCCTAAAGCAACATTCAAAGCAATTAAATGGAGCTTTTTAAGCAACATGATCTTTTTCACTCTATCTCCTCTTTAGCCTTAAGTAAAAACCAAAGGACCCTTTGAAAAATGATGATTTTTTTTTTTTACATTTAATATGTGATCTTTTCATGTTTCTGGTGTTGTATGCTTTTGAGCTGCCTAACAACTATAGCTATGTAGCTAGAAGAAGGGCAGACTTGTCTTACATCCTGTGAAGAGGTGACTACCTGAAGTGTGAGAATGAAAGAAAACATAAGAATTCTATGAAAGGTTTTACTACAGAGAATGTGGGGCCAAGACCTTCATCTAACCCTGGATACACATTATTCTTAATAATGCATACCCCTATCCTTTTTTTTTTTTTCGGTCAACTTTAAGTAGTAAGCTTACAAAAATTGACAATATTTTACAGAAACAGATTAAAAAAAAAAAAAGCATAGTTCTGTTTCCTGTATCTTTCACAGTTCTTTAATTTGAGACATATCACTTTTATCTCATCTTGCTTTAACACCAGATTTGGTTTAATTAAATTTATGTCAAATGAACACATGAAACGAAAGGAAAATCAGAAAGCCTGCAGTTGCCCATTAGTGAGTCAGTGACTGCAGTGAACGGCTTTTGAAGCCTGGCTTACTGCCAGGACAAGCTTGCAATGATGCTCAGAGACACCCATGATGCTTTGAAGGGAAGGACTTAGCTGACCTGAGCCTGCTCAATGGAATCAGTCAAAATCCTCATAGGCTAGATGTAAAATCTATAATAAGTCTTCTGTCTTCAACCATTTACCTGTCAAAGGAAAAGAATAGGGGGTGTAAAGCCATAATCTTTATAGAAGATTGTACTAGACCCATGTATTATTATTGTTGCTGCTATTGTTATTGATTATGGAGGTGACTTTGTTTGTCTGTTGCAAAAGCAACATGCCAAGCCTTTTGAAAGGTAGTACCAAACCATCAATCCCTGGAGCTACTCTATCAAAATAATCTTTAACTTAAGGCTCCTAATTGAAATATCTGTCAGCTAGTCATATAATAAATGCTGTTAGAGAATATAAAAAGCATAACCTTTGTGAGCTAATATTTAGAGCTTTAAAAATGTGTCAGTACTAAAACACCTAAGTTTAAAAATAAATGAATCCCCAAACATTTTGACACTCCTGCTAAAACGCAAAATAAAATATCACATCTCATATTGTTTCTGATACCACATGATCTTTGTGCTTTTATACGTAAATACATTTAATGCATCCAGCCTTGGCACTTCCATGTAAAAATATATTGAGTAACTCTACCAATCAAAAATATTGGTTTTATTCTGCTTTTGTATTCATACATTTTTTGAGGGATACACATACACACACACACACACACGCACACACATAGTATGCTTATTCATTTTGCTATTGGAAATTGGTCCAGAGGTTCATTTGCATTTTATATTTTCAGATTTTAAACATTAAAGTCTTTACACAAGCTTGCAAAAATAAAATAAATAAATATTATATAGCAGCAGGGTGCACTGAACATTAGTAAAGCAGGATATATGGTAGCAAACTTGGTAAACACCTAGACATGATGAGGGAACAAGGAAGGCAAGAGAGGGCTTTCAGGGTCTATTTTTTATCCTGTTTGAAGAGATTTCAAACAAAGAAAGGTCTAAATGATCCCAAAGTCAAGTCAATATTGTCTGAGGTGCTTCAACAATCCAGCAATACCAAGAGTCATCAATGTGCTTGTTCAGTTTCTTATTTCCTCAGTTTTCTTGATCTGCCATAGCTGCGTTGTCTCATATTTTCCTGTTATATATGACTTACTTTTTTTTCAATTTCATTTATAACTGAAAATAGAAGTAAAGCATATAAAAGCAAACAAACAAACAAAACAAAACAAAGACTACCTTTTTACCATTTGAGGAAGCTTCCATTCACAAATCTACTGTGTCTATGTATCTTCTAAAATGTGTGTCTGCATTGAAACACCACGCTAAAAATCGCCTTTGGTAGAAAATAGTTTTGAGAAAAGAAATGATTTCTACCTCAAGCTGAATGTGAGACATCACTTCTTGGCCAACAACAAAGTTCTTAATTTTGTGGAATTTGTGAAATATGTTCAGCTGGATTCTGCCACTTGCCTCTCGTCGGGTATTAGTGGTCTTTTCATTTTCATGAGATCAAATAAGATATGAAAATACTCAGTGTTTCCAAATTCCATAGGATATAGTACAATCCTACCAATATAAGAAAAAAGATGGGTTTAATTTGCATTCATACTACCTTTGATGAGGTTAAAAATGTAAGTTTATATTCAAATAATTCACTTTTTAAAAATCATTTTATTTTATCATGTATATTGAGAACTTTTGTTCTCAATATACATTTAACATTTAAAATATTTTATAACACCAACACATATTTATCCAAATAGCTTCAATTAGCATTAGAAAGGAAGGATTTCATGTTTATAATACAATCTCCAGCTATTCATATGAATTCAAAATTCTTACTGCTGTACATTTTTTATTTATGAGAAATTTGTCAGTTTCTTCAATTATTTGTTCAGTAAAGAATAAATTAAATTACCTGTTACAAATCACACATGACCACAGTAATTGAGAATAGTTGTAAAATGCTCTAAGAGCTCTTTAATAATGAAAGTTTTAGGAAATTGAATATACTTGTGAACATGGCAAACAGTGGTCCTATTTGCTTGTTTTTAATGGTGTTAGGATATTCTTAGATGTTAACATTGTTTTATTCTTGGAGACTTTTTCAAAGTGTAGCAGGAGAAATATTAGCAAACATTCAAAACTATCTTGGAGACTACTCAGAAATGTTTATACCCTCTTACAAAATATTTTCCCAATAAGCCCTTTTAAACCAGAATGCATAATGCCTAGAGTATTCAGCAAATTTCTGTGTTTTTTTTTTTTTCTATTTTGAATTAGTCTAGTAATTGTGCAGTGCAACTCTTCCCCCTGGCACTACTGACCTATCCTCTTTACTCCATATTTTAAAATCAAATTGCCAGAAGTGTCTGAAAGACTGTACTTCAGAAAAAAAAAACACACACACACACACACACTTCAAGGCCAAGCTTTGCTAACACATGGAGCATTAGGAGATGAATCAGCGGCGTAGGATGCTAAGAGCACCTTTCCTGCTGGAATCAAAGGCATGCCAGGAGGAGTCAACATTTTGCCTGCAGTTGCTCTCTCTGGCTCTCCCGTTGCCTATAATGAAATAGCTAAAAGGACATTTGGGACAATCCTGGGCCAAGAAGAGCTGTTTCTTAGATCCACCTAAAGAATCATTGCCAAAAGAAAAAGTGATTCTGAAAAGTATCTTAATCCAATTCTCTGTATTTGGCCCTACGGTAGAAAATGCGTGGTAATCACCTCACTGGGAATAGAACTGAAGGGTCAATCAGTTGGTCCTGAATAGTCTACAAAAAATAGCCACCTATTTCAACTCTGCCTTCATTTTGATCCAGTCAATGCCTGCGTGAGTTTCATAAGGATGCATATTCCCGACTTGTGTTTTTTCTGATTTCCTCCGTTACTCAAAGTGCAAGTTTTAGGATGAAATGCTAGGAGAGTCAAAGAGAAATAAACCCTCTAAGAATTATCCAAGAAGAAATTTATCAACATGCCACTACCAAGTCAGTAAGACTCTCTGACAGGAAGGTATTCTGTCAGATGCTGGCCTTGCTCAAAGTAGAAATTAATATAGAAGCCTTGATATTCCGATTTTGTCAATGTCTAGCAAAGTGTTTTCATATCACTTCCAAAGGAAAGAAAACTGCTCACAAGTACCATTTTTTCATTTATACTCATACAATGAAACAAATGAACCAGTAAATGGTTGTAAAGCATTTGGAATATTGGGGAAACCAAACTTTACACGCCAATCTTTTGTCACATAACTAATTACATCCTTTTAAATTTTTAGTTTTAGACAGATGCTAAATTGCAGATTCCAGTCACCTTTTCAATAAACGGTTCTTTTTAAGAATTAAAACCATATGTTCTATCTTAATGTTATCCTCAAAAAAACAAATAAATGAACAAATATGTATTTCCATTCTTAGGAATCATTGAGAACAGATAGTTTAAGGGTTAAGAAAATGTATTTTAATTATAATGCTAGAAATGTGACCATCCTTCATATAAAATACAGAATATTTAGATACAGCAAGGTGAATTATTTATACCATTCAAACTAAAACGCAAACAATTGTTTTACTCAGGTTGAAAGGAATATATTTTTATATAACTACAATTGTTTACAGGAGTGCCCACATCACTTCTAGTGTTTTTTTAAAAAAACCAATATCTTGTTTTATGTTGTCAACATTGGTACATAAAATGCTGTAGTCATATTTTAGAAATCACACAGAGTTTTGTCTTTGAATTCTGTCCTTACAAATTCCCCAGTTCTAACAATATCATCACAGCATATTAAAATGTTCACAGTAAAGGGACACACAAGTTTGAAGGTTCCAGTCAAACTGATTATACCAGGTGAAAACACTGGAGTTGTCCCAACATAAAAGCTAATAAGTCAAAAGGGGAGATAATGTGCGGTTTCTCTAGCAAATGATAAAGATTCAGAGCAGCAGGGCAGCTGCAGTCCCGTGATCAGAGCCATTATGGGAAGAAAGGATTCTGATTAAGACCGTTAACCTTGCACAGAAGCAAATCCAAAAGCAACAATATGGGAGGATGTGCCCAACGCACATCTAAAATATTAATTAATACACATCCGAAAAGATGAGCGCTTACGTTTCAGTTACAAAGACAGGGTGAATTCGCAGACTGAGTTAAACATTCACCCTTGGAAAGTGACGAGTGCAAAAAGGAAGGCAGTGATGAAGTCACTTACAGTTTGCAATTCAGCTGTCATGTGGAAGTCTGCAGTAGGTATAAGCAAAATATACTGTGAAGAGTACGTGGCTCAATATTATACAGCAAAATCAAACTTTGCAACTGCTTATGCATAATTAACTATCTGGGACTAGCCTGCTCTGGTGCACCACTTCATAGAGTAATAAAAAATTAAACTAAAAATACAGACTCCTAGGTAACTGTGGTCACAGGAAAACTCTATCTTCCTTTGCAGACTTATTATTTCCCGAAGCTGTGGCTGACAGCTTCTGTGAACACACATTTTTGCATATATTTTGTTTATGTGCAAGCCTTGGCATTTCAGCCGGCTCCTGCTGAGGCCTCTTCCTACCATATGCTTCTGTTTTTCTTCATTAGGTGATGTGATCCCTTTTGACTGTTGCATGCACGTGAAAGGACAGTGGGCTTGGGGGGGAGAAGAAAACCTGCTTTAAGAGAGTACACGTCAGTTGGCCTTCAGCTGTTTGGAGCTGATCACATCTGACAAGTGTTGTAGCTACTCGTCGTAATGGATGTCTCTGCTTTAGCAGAGAAGAGGTGAAAAGGATGTAATTCCCAGTGAAAGAAAGCAACATGAACTATTATTTAATTACTGCCTAATATAAAACTCCCTAGGAGTCTCTGTTGATTTATAGTTCTAGCTTCCTCCTTTCTTTATTAATGAACAATCTAGTCTTATAATGCAATGCAGTTAAGCATCACCTGTTATTGATAGGGACTTTCCCAAATGAACACGGCAAATAATCCATTTTAATACTCTAATCATGTATGCTTCTAAGTGCTTTATTTTCTTAAATACAGAAACTGCTCTTTCACCATGTTTCAAACAAAAACAGCAATACAACAATGACTTGCACTAGTGTTACCCAGCTTTATTTCTTTCACTAGTTTAGGATTTGGTGTGCACATTTTGATTACTGTGTATACTGACCTTTTCAACTCTCTGGATTCTCAGAATCAATTAAAATCCTCTTCTCTCCCCTCCCCACTTCAATTCTCACACCAATGGGATGCTGAGTTAAGAAGACATAGTTTCTTTGTTTTTTTCCTAACTACATGTAATTTCTGGAAAAGCTGAAGCTGGTGTTTGTCAGTAGTCCACCTCTACATAGAATTTGTTATCTTCCCAGGGAATGGCAACTTCAAAATCTGAGAGAAAGTAACAATGAAAATCTGTTGTTCCTTGTTAAGTTGTAGGAAGCTTTTGGAATCAAATTAATTCTATTCATTTATTTTTTGGGGAAAGTAGTACCAGCAAAGAAAAATAGCCATACAATGTTTTAGATTAAATTCTATTTACATAGTAAATAAACTTTAATGAAGTTATATGGTTGTTTGAGCTGATTCAAGTAGTAGCAGCCACTGTTTATATAGTAAATAGATAACAATAAGATTATAAAGTATTTCCCATTAATATATGGTTTTTAAGAATTTTATTAGTGAAATTTCTTATATTTTCTGGGGGTTTTTTGCTATGGCTTATATTTTCCTTATCCAGTTTTGCCAAAGTACCATTCTTGTCCTATCTATGACATATAGTAGCTTCTATCATTCAAGCAAATTCTTTAACCAGTATTTTACAAAAGATCAAGTATTAATCTTTGAGAAAACATTGTGTTTGTGCCTAAACTTCTTTTGCAGAAGAAAACATTTTTATTATATATGTCATATGTGTAGTTCAATGACTTTTAGCTTATATTAACATTGCGCACTTTTTTTGTTTGTTTGCTGTATTTATATGCAGCCTGGTAAAACTTTGAAAATTGTGATTTTCTTTTAGAGGTGGCCAATTTGCTGATTTGAATGTTGTCAGCAAAAAAGTATGTACAGAGAGAGTTAAATTTCTAGTCATGGGTGTAGTTGCTATTACCCATTTGCTCTGGAATATTTTATTACTTTGGAGCAGAGTGTGAGTGTATGATTTTCTACATGACCTGTTTATTTTCAATTTACTTGTATTGCTATAAATCAAATATTGATAATTTTGGAAGAGGAAAGGTTGTTTATGTGGAGACTTTCAAAAGGAAATTGAGCTATGTCAAATTGAACAATTTGAGCTAACACCAATCAAACTTTTTGACTACTCATATAAAATTTTATGGCTTAAAATGAAATGCTAAAAATTGGGAGTAGAATCCATCAAATATTGTAAAAGTAAAATTTTATTTTTAACTGTGCAATAAAATAAAAGAATGTTTTCTCTCTTTATAATTAATATTGCTATCTGTAAATTTATTCAACTAGCCACACACAAATGTTTTTTTGCCCTGTGTGTTTTCTTAAGAAAATATGAAAAAAGTTAAAAATTTATTTCCAGTGTTTTTAATGTAAATTCAGTTAAGTTTCGTATACTTCCCAATCATAACACAGTAAGACTCTTCCTCTTTTCTTTACAAGTATTTGTGAGAGGGAACATAAAAACATGACTGTGTCTTCATATCTCATGAAATCTTCATTCAGGGTGAGGAGCTGGGGGACTTCATGCAGTAGTGCAGCAGAGAGCAAAAACTGCTGATTAAATTCAAAGTGTAAGCTCCACCAATAATTGAGCTATAACAAAACATTTTTCCAAGATAACTTTCTTACGTTAATTAATCTGGTTGGTGAGCATGAGATAGAATATTTAAAGATACTGCATTTGCTATATAACTGATCATCTTCCACTTTGAGGATTTTTATTTTTTCATGATTTATGAGATTTTGCACATTTAAGAGAAAAGTGAATAGTGAAAATTTTCTGTGAGGACAAATATATAGCTGCCTAAATTTTACAAGTTTGCTAGTGCAAAAGCAACTTCAGTGCTGAGCTCTGAAGTAAGAAGTTTCCCTTAGATGACTGGAAATGTTAATATCCTTTTTGGCTTTTTTACTGAAAGAAAAAAAATCATACACACACATTCCAAAACAGTTAATGCAACTGCATTTTAACAGGCTACTCCTGGCCTGGAGGGCAAAACTCTTATTTTTAATAAGGCAATTCTAAGAAGGAACTGATTACAAGAAGGGAATCAAAATCTCTTCTGAGTTAAAATATTTTTAAATGGTTTCTTCTCTCATTCTCATAAACAATAATAAAATAACTGACACATAAAATGTTAGGAAAGCAGATCAATTAAACTCTATTTTGAGTCTAGGGAGAAAATTTCATCAACAGAGCTCAGAATAAATTTTGTAGTCATATTTATTCAACTCAGTAAAACACTTGACATCATTTTAATTTCATCTAAGCAAACTTAAATTTCTTCTGACCATTGTATAAATGATGCAAAGACTCACCTGAGTTCAAACATATAATACTTATCTAATTTTCAAAGACACTTCATGAAACCCAGAAAGATATCTCTATCATATCTGCAGAGATTTGTAGCCGAAAAGAATTTTTTACTCCATGAAATTAAAAGAACATTAAAAAAATTGTTTTTTCTATAGATGTGCTGAATGGGGTTTCAGTAGCAGCTAAAATAAAATCATAGGTCTCCAAACTTCTATTTACATTTGATCTCATAACCAGAAGAAATACTGCTGCCCAGAAATTCTTCTGGTTTTATCCAGTTATGCAACATTCATTGAATGTCCATGGGTGCAGAGGTAGTGGTCATCTTGAGAGGGAGACCCTGCCCCAACATATAAGTGCTTTACAAATCCACAATCCTAGCTTTCAAAGAATAGCATTCATTGTGCATGTCTTTAGGAATTATATACACTGAAGACTCAATCCCAAATCCAGAGGAAAACCGTTGGGGTTTACAAACTACTTTTCTTAATCATGGAAAGTACAGAGGGTGGTATTCTTGCTTCATTTGTGGGTCCACTCCAACTCCAAACAGATCTTAAACCATTACAACGCATGGCAGTTGGTCGATAGTGTGGAAAAACCTCATTTACTGACTGGCCAGACAGTTTTAAAACCTTCAGATTTTTCTAAGTCTAGGTTATTAACTGTCTGACTGTAATCACATCTTCACCATAGGGAGCTTCAAAAGCTTTTCATTTGCATTGAATCAGTTGCCTCCTTCCCTGTCTTTTTTTCCCCCTGGAAATAAGCTTAAATAATTCAACAAACTACACACATGGCTAGTGATTATTGAACCATCTGAAACACTCGAGGCAAATGGCCCATTATGTGGTGGGAATTAAAACTTTCCTCCCAGTCATTGGGAGGGTATGTATTCATATAGAGCAAATATTTGTGTCTGCAGCATGTCTATACTCCCCATTCTCCTAAAATAATGTGAAAACACCTACAAGTATGCCATAACTTTTCTTCACCAGTGCTGGTTTTTAAGTCATTAGGTCAGATAAAGAGCCTTTTGGTGTGCATATATATTCAACATTTCCTTTGTCCAAGTATAGAGACTAAGTTACTCTAAAAGAAAATACAATATGAATTTTAACAGTCACTCTCACGTGAATAAGAATGAACAAATGACATTATATTCATCCTAAAATTTTACAATACTTAGATCACAGTATGTTTAAGTATTTTTGGCTACTGACTTGATTTAGCCTTAATTATAAGCACTTATATTTTGTTAGGTCTGTATATAAAAGTATTTTGGATATTTTGCATTTACAGACACACAAACTATTGAATTATCCCATATGTGGATAAATATTTTATAATTCATATTGCCATATGTTTCTGTATTAACATACGTTATTAATTCATGTTTGATTAATTAAGATAAAAATCCTGGGCATTGTCAGCCTAAGGTAGAACTAGGATTCTTCCTAGTTTATGCTAGATTTTAACAATTTTTAAAATGTCAAAAGACATAAATGATTTTTATTGACATAGTGCTTTTATTTCTCTAGGCAGATAGCAATAAAAATCAATAAAAGGCAAAAAATAACATATTTTCAGAACAGCAATAAATCTTCAATGCAAAACTTCAGAGAACATTGAGTAATTGTCATTGACTGGAGAATGGAAATTTTGCTGGGCATAGAGTTTTGTGGTTTGTCTTTTTTTTTCTTTAAACATTCACTTTGTACTCTTAAAGAATGAGTCATACTTCATTACATAAGACTAACACAAAAAATTTTTTATTGAAGTGCTAGCCATCAGATATTGTACATGTGCTGACATTCACCATTGTTGATGTTAATTCACCAATATGCCTAAGTTAACAGTTTCATAGAAATATCTTTTGTGACTATACATTATACGCATAGATACATATATAATAATTTCCATTTTTGTGATTTTAGTATTTATAGAGATTGCACCTGCATTCCAATAGTGTACAGCCTTTGTCAAATTTTTAATATATTTGTGTAAATTATAATTTATATATAGAAATATATGGATGCAGCAAAAAAATTCACATGTGTGTAATAAGTGATCAGTGACACCACTTGTCCTAATTCCTGTGTCTTTGATCCTCTGAATGTCTTTTCCCTAATTCTCTGTCACAGAATGGAACCTGATTCACATCTAGCTCTTAATAAATGTTTGTTGTTGACTCTAAATTTAGAATGAATTAAGATAAATTATGAATATTAATATAAACAAGTGTCAATAAAACTCAAGTGATTTAAAATTATAAAAGTGAAAAAACCAAGGATAACAGTATTGAATATAATGGTACCTATCCACCAGGGACCTCTAGGAAACAATATACAGTCCTGGATACCATGTTTTAGTAGAGTTAAATGATTTTTGTTTTGTTTATCCTCGGAGTGAGGCTAAGATGAAGATAATACAGAAAATAAATTTAGAAGAAAAAGTTAAGAGAACAAGAATGGTTAGCCTGGAAAAGAAGATGGAGGAGGGTAACATTTTAAAACAGCTATTAAATTCCATCTTCCACAAAGGGGAGGGACAAAGAGAAATAGCTGTTCTCAAATATTTTAGTGACCCTTTTGGAGGATGGATTTAATTTGTTATGTTACCCCAGAGGTAATGGTATATTGGTAAATTGATTCTCTGAAGGAAAAATAGCCTTGGTTTCTAGTGTTTGCTGATTTTTGTGACACAAGTAGTCCCACCATGGCTGATTTCAGTCATCAGTATGAAGTCGTTGAATGCAGAGCCCAGCAGAAATGCACACAGTTGGCTTTCCAAAGCACATGAAGACCAGCTCCAAAATATCACTACACAGGGCAGAAAGGAGGCAGGTGGCTTGAAGCTATAGAGAGCAAATACAGTTCACTGTAAGAAACATAGAATTTGAACTGGACTTTCTCAAGAGATTGTCTATTTATTTTTGAGGAAGTGTTTAATGGGGGCTATACTGGGGCTTCCCTAGGAGTACTAGTGGTAAAGAACTCATCTGCCAAGGCAAGAGAATTAAGAGATGCAGGTTCAATCCCTAGATCAGGAAGATCCCCTGGAGAAGGGCATGGCAACCCATTCCAGTGTTCTTGCCTGGAGAATCCCATGGACAGAGGAACTGGCGGGGCTACAGTCTTTGGGTCTCAAAAGAGTTGGGCATGAATGAAGCGACTTAGCACACACATATGGAGACTATACATGTACTTGACTAAGTACACTAAGTTACTGAAAAGTATAAAGAAGAATTTTTTTGATCCCACCCAGCTATTTATGATTCTGTGGTATTTGCAGATATGTTAAATGTACTATTAAGCACTTCTGCCATTCTTTTTGAGATAAAGTTTCAGATATTATAATCTCATGAGAGCCAGACATAAGGCATTGTTGACTTCAGACCTTACATAAAAGTCTACAAAATACTAATTTGATAATAGGCTTCTCAAGCATAGATATATTCAAACTTGCCAAAACATAGAAATTTTACATGTATCTTTGTATGTACTCCTGACTTTAGGTTGACTCAACTTTAGGATATTGGGATTATACTTATTTCCTTTTGTACAAGTGTCTTTTTGATATGGAAGGTGGTCTTTTTGAAAAACCAAGGAGATAATTGGAGGTGACATCTTATTTTTGCTTGCCTGTGACTTCCTGAGAGAAGGCTTCTCAGGAAAACTCCCCAAACATCCCTGAGATGTTGTGAGCATGCCTAAACACATCACTGACCTATAGAAGAATTCGCTTTTGTAGGTGACTGAAGAAAAATACCTTAAGATCAGTTTCCTCTCAGAAATCCAGTTCTATGAGGTGAAAAATAAACCACATGATAATACCTATTTCTTTCCAAGTTGAAATAATAAGAGTGAAAGTAGGGCATGGCTGACTTTGTTGGTTGACTACCCAGCATCTAATATTTACACTGGCAGAGCTGTACTTTTATTGAGGAAGCCTTGTACATTAGCTGTACTTTTACTGGGATCTGGACTCCTGTACAGCCTTCACATGAAAATGTTGTTAGTAGCAACCCCTTTATTGATGAGTATTTGAAGAGTGGATATGTAATATAATCCAAGAAGAAGCTGCTTTTGGTATTCAGGGAAAGGAATGAAAAGACATTCTTTTTTCAGGTGTTAAGATTAGTAAGTATGAGATTTCTTGAGCTGATCCAGTCTTACTAAGAGTATGAGAGGGAAATATAAGAACCAACATTTCCAGATGGAAAAGCAAAAAGCTGAAGGAAACTGGGTGCTGGATGATGCTATGGAATCATCCCTGAAGCCATACTGCTTCTGAATTTCTTTTCGTGTAGAATAAAAATAAAGGTTACATTAAGACTTTACAGACAAACAAAAGGTGAGAAAATCCATTGCCAGTAGACCAACATTATAAGAATTATCATAAAATGTTCTATTGGCAGTATAAGATAGCAGCTGAAAATTCTGATCTAAACAAGAAATAAAGATATCAGAATTTCTGAAGTCAAAATAAATGTGTGACTTTTATGGTTTTTAATTTATGTAAAAGATAATTAGCTATCTCAGTGACACCCCACTCCAGTACTCTTGCCTGGAAAATCCCATGGACGGAGGAGCCTGGTAGGCTGCAGTCCATGGGGTCGCTAAGAGTTGGACACGATTGAGTAACTTCACTTTCACTTTTCACTTGCATGCATTGGAGAAGAAAATGGCAACCCACTCCAGTGTTCTTGCCTGGAGAATCCTAGGGACGGGGGAGCCTGGTGGGCTGCCGTCTATGAGGTTGCACAGGGTTGGACACAACTGAAGCGACTTGGCGGCAGCAGCAGCAGCAGGGCTTCCCTACTGGCTCAGATGGTAAAGAATCTGCCTGCAGTGTGGGAGACCTGGGTTCAATCCGTGGGTTGGGAAGATCCCCTGGAGGCTGGCATGGCAACCCATTCCAGTGTTTTTTCCTGGAGAATCCCCAAGGACAGAGGAGTCTGTTGGGCTACAGTCCATAGTGTTGCAAAGAGTCAGACTGGACTGAGCGACTAAGCACATAGCATAGGGAAAAGCGGGAATATGAATGTATTGTTTGCTTTATAACATATGTAGAAAAAAAGCTGACAATGTAGCAAAGAATGGGAGGAAAGCAACTGTAGTACACTACTGTAAGGTTGTTATATTACATGTGAAATGATACCATGTTATTTGAAGATGACTATGATGAATTAAAGATGCATATTGTAAACCTTTATGTGGCCACTAAAAAATTTTAAAAGTGGAATAACCAATAAGCCAATCATGGAGTCATTTTAAAATGCTCAAGTAAACCAACAATAAAGGATAAAGAAAGAAAGGGGAACTTTATATGTATGTACCTATATCAGACACATAGAAAACAACTAACAAAATGGTAGGTTTAAATTCACCCATCTTAATAATTGCATTAAATGTACATGATCTAAATCCCTCAGTTAAAAGACAATGATTAATAGATTTGATAAAACAGCAAGGCTCACCTATGTATGCCTTTAATAAATATACTTTAAATGTAAACACATAGACAAAAAGTGAAAGTGTTAGTTGCTCAGTCCTGTCCAACTCTGCAACTCCATTCACTGTAGCCCACCAATCTCCTCTGTCCATGTAATTCTCCAGGCAAGAATACTGGAGTGGGTAGCCATAACTTTCTCCAGGGGATCTTCACAACCCAGGGATCAAACCCAGGTCTCCTGCTTTTCAGGCAGATTCTTTACCATCTGAGCCACCAGGGAAAGTTAAAAATAAAAGGATAGAAAGAAGACATACTGTAGTAGATACATTAATATTACAGAAAGTTGACATCAGAACAAGTAATAATTAGCAGGATTAGGAGAAACATAATCAATTCATCAAGAAAGTGTAGCAATCCTAATGTGTTTAATAATAGACTCTTGATTTTGAATTCAACATGTTTGGGAAATAATTCTTTACTTCAGAAATACTGTTTATTGCCCTCAAAATAATAGTATCTTTCAACATATCCACTAACATAAGTAAGTATCTTAGTTTATAATTGGTGAAATATATTTCTAAAATAAGAATATGAGTAACTATTGAGAATACTTCCTCCTCTAGTGTTCTGACAGTTTGACAACTTTGAAAGAAGTATTCAGGGTCATATCTCTTGGAAAGCTTGGAGTGCAGAGGTGAGTCTTGAACTTGCTTCATAGGATACTGAATCTGAAAACTTAGAAGGAATTAAGAATATTCAAATTGAAAATACAGTGAATTAGATGATTAGTCTTATTCAACAGAACAAATCTCTGCTTGGTAGGCATTAAGTTTAGCAAGATTTCTTTTCCCTACACATTCCTGTTCCATTGAAATCAATAATCTAATTTTAACTTGGGATCTTACTTACACAGTTTCATAAAGAAGAGTTAATCAGATTAAAAGTAAAATCAACCTGATTAATTGCTTTTTTAAACTAAAACAGATTTCTATTGGTCTATGTCAGTTTCTGATGTTTCTATTTTGCTGTTATCTCTTCAATTAGGTTTTATTACATCTCCAACTTTTAATACTGAAATGCCTCTCAGATCTTCACAGCACATCAAAGTATAGTCCTTTTTCATATAACCTACAATTAGAACATCTTCTCTGCAAATATTTTCTTGTGCCTTCAAATTATTTGCTCCCCATGATTGTAAAAGATTAAATGATTAATTATAAATTGTTCAAAAATCATGTTCTTCATGGAAAGGACAATTTCTACATAACTTAACCTTCATAATATTTGCTTAGATACTCTATTAGAGGGTAGGTATTAATTATGCTTCAAAAATGTAAATTATGACTAAACATGCATAAATATATTTATTCTTTTAGGAAGAATGTCACGTTTCTTTTTAAAATCAAACGTAGATGTTATATGAGAAACTATTATACATTTAGTTGGTCAGTTAATATATACTGATTGAGTATGTGTTAGATACTATTCCAAATACAGGAGGTATGCAAGGGTTTAAAACCTCTCTCTGACCCCTGCCCTAAGAAGCTTAGTACAGAAGACAGAAATATTCACTTCACAACACAGAGAAAATTCAGCTTTGAAAACTGCTATGAAAAAGGTATATAGTGCAAGGAGTGTCTACAAAAGGAGAGTCAACCTGAGGAAGTGGTACTTTATCTGAGATCTGAAGAATGAGTTAGAATAGCTAGATGAAAAGGGAAGGAAGAAAAGGTTCAGGCAGAGATATCAGGGTGTGTGAAAAGGAACATGGTAAATAAAGAGATAGAGAAAATCATTTTGATTGAAATTCAAAGTGAAGATAACAGGGTAGAAAATACAGCCAGAGAGGTGGATAGAGCCAGACCACACTAGTTATCATAGTCCTTGTAGAAATTCATTTACTTAATTCATATTAGCAACAATGGGAAGTGAAAATAGAGTTTAATTTAGGAAACACAATGATCAAAGTTGTGTTTAAGAGGATTCCTCCAGCATTAAAGGATGGAGATGGAGATGGGTCAGAATTAATTTTGGTACTACCTGGCAGTTGTGATTTGCAGAATTCTGAAAGACCCCCAAGGCCCTCACTCATTTATGCATATATACTGTATAATACTTTCTCCCTGAATATAAGTAAGATTCATAAATATGATGGATCTTAACTCCCTTGACTGTGTTATATTATATGACGAAAGTTAAAAGATTCTGCAGTTGTAATTAATCAGTAAGACTGTGATCAACAAAAGAGAGATTGTCCTGGCCCTGATCTAATCATGTGGGTCTCCTTAAAAGGTCCTTTAAAAAGGGCTCAGTTTTTTCCTGAAAGAGAAGATTCAAAGCAGAAAAGACTATCCTAATCACTTGAAGAAGCAAACATCTATATTGTGAACTGCCTACAGAGACAGGCATGCAGCAAGGACCTGAGAACATACAATGGCCAACATCTAATGAGATAACAGAGGCCTTATTCTTAACATCACAGGGAACTGAATTCTGAACCCTGAGCTCCAGATGAGAACACAGCCTGACCAATGCCATAATTTGGACCTTGTGAGACATTGAGCAGAGGGCCCTGTTTTATGCTGCTAATCTTGTGGCAATTTGTTAAACATTACACATTAGTGGAAAACTAATACATCAATTTTTCAGGAGACCGGCTGAAAGATAAAGGTACATTGGCCTCTTGCTCCATTTCACATTTCTTGAGGACTGGACACACAGCAATATTGTAAATCAAAGAAGTGCAAGGGACAAAGAGGAATAAAGAGTTATCAAGAGAGGGAAAGGTGAGAAGACACTGGATACCAAGCATATGAAGTAATTTAATGTTAGCTGCATTATTGTTTAAAAAAAAAATCCCTTCTGAAAATATGCCACTTTTTGTTAGTATGTTTTAGCAAATTTCACTTTGAAAATTTTAAAATAAAAAACTAAATGTATGCTTACTATCAGGCAAGATGTGTATCAATAATATATTTCTGGGAGAGGGGTTTGGGATGGGGGACACATGAACACCCATGGCTGATTCATGTCAATGTATGGCAAAAAACACCACTTAAATTAACTTAAAAAATAATAATACATTTCCCTTTCTTCCAAATCTCTTGCAAAAACTTTTCCTGCATCATAAACAATTATTCATATGTATTCTAACACATAATAATTACATTGTAACATTATGTTCAGTTCAGTCACTCAGTTCAGTTCAGTTCAGTTGCTCAGTCGTGTCCGACTCTTTGCGACCCCATGAATCGCAGCACACCAGGCCTCCCTGTCCATCACCAACTCCCGGAGTTCACTCAAACTCAAGTCCATTGAGTCCATGATGCCATCCAGCCATCTCATCCTTGGTCGTCCCCTTCTCCTCCTGCCCCCAATCCCTCCCAACATCAGAGTCTTTTCCAATGAGTCAACTCTTCACATGAGGTGGCCAAAGTACTGGAGTTTCAGCTTTAGCATCATTCCTTCCAAAGAAATCCCAGGGCTGATCTCCTTCACTCAGTCGTGTCCAACTCTTTGAGACCCCATGAATTGCAGCACACCAGGCCTCCCTGTCCATCACCAACTCCTGGAGTTCACTCAAACTCAAGTCCATTGAGTCCGTGATGCCATCCAGCCATCCAGCCATCCAGCCATCTCATCTTATTCCCTTCTCCTCCTGCCCCCAACCCCTCCCAACATCAGAGTCTTTTCTAATGAGTCAACTCTTCACATGAGGTGGCCAAAGTATTGGAGTTTCAGCTTTAGCATCAGTCCTTCCAAAGAACACCCAGGACTGATCTCCTTTAGAATGGACTGGTTGGATCTCCTTGCAGTCCAAGGGACTCTCAAGAGTCTTCTCCAACACCACAGTTCAAAAGCATCAATTCTTTGGAGCTCAGCCTTCTT
>SJYT01059662.1:101416-122269 GCA_006410635.1 Cephalophus harveyi
TGTTTCCCCATCTATTTCCCATGAAGTGACGGGACCGGATGCCATGATCTTAGTTTTCTGAATGTTGAGCTTTAAACCAACTTTTTCACTCTCTTCTAGGTTATGGTTTGCAATTGTCTCACTTTTTTTTTCCTTGAGACATCAACAAAGTTTCGTAGTGAGAAGTTTTGTTGATTTGTTTCATTTAGAACAAACTTGCTATAATAACATCCTATTGACCTTGAATAATCTAAACTCACAAAATCATCTGAAAAACAGGTCACAGGACTACTGGTCAACTGGAGCCTAATAAGGCGGAAAATATGAAGTCTAGAAACACTAATCAGGGTGAACATTCTGGAGTTCCTTCAAATTTTTAATTTCTCTAAATCTACTTTTCATAATTAATAATTATTCAGGAGTTATAAAATATATATTAGAAAATTAGCTTTAGTGAACACTTTATTTCGAAGTTGACAGAACCAAATAACTAGGCAAACAACATCATGCTGAAAAGTTCTCCATATCTACATATTGTATAAAGACATTTGAGACTGAGTAAATTATAACTGACAATTAACTATTTAGATAGCTAGCTAAAATGGTATTAATTTTTCCCTTATTTAGTTCTTGGTTTTGAGTTGATTTGACACGAGGTTTATCCAGAATTAAATTTGTGTGCTCACTTAAATAGAATTTTTTAAAAACTAACATTGAATCCTATGCCTTTCTCAATCAAGTTGTCCTAAGAAAGCAGAGGCATTTTTAATCCATTCACTGCTTTGTTTTAAATTTTGTATTATATTCTATCACATATCTCTTGTGTTACCTTTATCAGAGAGAGCAAGGAACATGGCAGCCCGAAAATGAAGCACAGACTTCATTTTCTCAACTTTGCGGTTTACTTTTTAGTGTTTTTTTTTAGTTATTTATTTTTTAAAACAAATTTCTTGCATTTTATTGAAAACTGGCAACTTGTATTCATATTTTATTTATAAAATACTTGATCAAATAAGCATCTATTTAGGTCACTATAGTAAATATCTAGGTAAAATATCTAGGTAAAATGGTAGAACTTTGTGAGAATTTGACACATCTCTGGAGTCTCCAAAAGGGTGATGGTTGTGTCTGGTTCATCCAACCACCAAAACAAAACAAAACAAAACAGAAAAACCCTGACTAAATGATTTTAAAGGGTAGGTTCAACATAGTTCTTGACTTGTAATAAGTACTAAATTAATATTTGAAGAACTTAGATTTTAATAGAGGAGGGAGTGCTCATGAACTGCTAAGAAGCATAACTTCTAGTTTTCTTTCTCATTTTAGAGCTGTGTAGATTAGATAGAGCAAGTTACTTAATCTTTTAGGCAGAAGTTTTCTTATCTATAAAATACTATTAAAAGTGATTAGTAAATATTAAATACACATGCATATTTTAGAACAGTGAAGATATTCCTATCCCTTTGTTTGAGGAGAACATGATCATTAATCAGATAAGCTCTGGACCTACTGACTCATTCCCATTCCATCTCAGTAACTTATTGTGGTTGTTCAGTCGCTAAGTCATGTCCAGCTTCTTGCAACCCCATGGACTGCAGCATGCCAGGCTTCCCTGTCCTTCACTATCTCCTACAGTTTGCTCAGATTCATGTCCATTGAGTCTGTGATGTTATCTAACCATCTCATCCAGGCAGTAACTTACTAGGTAATGATTATTGGGAGAGCTACACGTCTTAGCCTGTTTGGGGATCTACAACAAGATACTACAGACAGGGTGACTTATAAACAACAGAAATTTATCTCTCACATTTCTGGGTTCCGGGAAGTTCAAGCTCAAGGTACTAATATGGTTGTATTCTGATGAGGGCTCACTTTTTGGTTCATAGCCAGCACTTTATTTCTGTGTCTTCACATAGTAAATGGGACTAGGGAGCTCTGTGAGGTCTCTTGATATTAATCCCATTCATGAGGGCTCCACTCTCATAAGCTAAACACCCTAAAATCTCCATCTTCTAATACCATCACACTGGGTATCAACATGAATTTTGAGGGGACACAGACATTCAGGTCATACCACTACCTTCAATCGAAAGCAGTTTCTTCCTGTAGAATCTGTGTTATAATGTGCTTTTTTCATAGTTGTAAGAAGTTAATATGGAAAATTGATAAAGTGCTTCAGAGAATGCTTACCACATTGTAAATATTCAAATATTGATTGCAATTATTATAGTATTTTTATATTATATTGATAATGCTCCAGTTATTAATATTTGTGCATTAATTTTTTTTTGAAGTTTGGTCTTATTTCCTTCTTTTGCCAATTGAAAATGAAATGTTATTTCTCAGTTTAACCTAGGAAACACATGAAAGTAGTTTCATAACCATAGTCCACTCAATGGCCTAAAACAATTCAGTTGTGTTTCTGTTCTGGGCATCTGCATCTTTAAGATAAATAGTATTTTCAAGATAAACGGTTTCTTGTCTGTGATGTAAACACATACGCAAAATATGCTTGTTACCATGTAGGAAACTAAACAATATAGCAAGTATGTACAACAAGCAATCAGTTTACCAAATGATGAGCTTGAATAAGCAATGTGCAGATTAGTTAAGGGGTCAGGCTGCAGGGAGTAGAAGGGAAAAAAAGTTCTATACTTTAAAAAATAATACTTTGAAAGAAAAAACAACAATTATATCAGTGGAGTTTTGCTATTTTATTATTATGAACACTAAAAAATAAAAAATGTCAGTTCATTACTAACAACTCATTGAAAAGGATCTTTTGTGAATATTAAATTTATCTAGAATATCACATATTTAAAACCAGTAGGCCTTAAGAAGCAGCAGCTATATTGAGATGTTTGCACATCTGTTGTAAATGACAGCACTTTTGTTTGATGACTTCAATTTTGAAGTCATGCAATAGACTTGTAAAAATATAATTTTTAATAATATAACAGGTGAATTCACTTGCCAACCTTTCTGAAATTATAATTATTAATATTACAATATGATAAGATCAGATGCCATTCTTTTGCTCAAATACCAAAGTATTGCTTTTCTAACAGTAGCCATTCGTAATAATGCAGTGTTATTGCACAATCAATATATTGGAAAAGTCCTCTGAAGTTATCTTTAAAAATTTCTTTAAGCTAGTGAAAAAATATGGAAAGTGACCTGAGTCCTGAATTTACATTTTTCCCCTGTAGCACTTTACACTAGCCTCGTAACCAGCTAAGTCAGGCAACAGCACTGCCCCTCACACCAGTTATGAATTTTGACCTTATGGAATAATTACCAAGGAGGGCAATGATTTACGCAGATATGTATTGGTCTTTTAAATTTTGACAGACAGAAGTTTATCGCTGCAATCTGAAATTTTCACTTGTTTTATAGCCAAAATGGAAGTGTTCCATTATGAAAAAATATCAGAACATTTGAGAACCGATGAATTCCTCCACTGAGAACAGCCTTCATCATTCTGTAAAGGTAAGAGAGAAAATGTTAATGAATGTTACTCGCTAGATTTTGAATCCTTTACCATGTAGAGTTAAAAATTTTAAATCTTAAATTTTCTCAAGCCTCATAGTGATATTAAAATGCAGGGATCTCTTTAAAGTTTGAGGCTAGAACACTTGGATTTATATGAAAGGACGGTTTATGATCTATACCAACTGTCAGAGCTATTTAAATTGATTTTATAAAAGAGATCTTTGTATTAGAAAAAATAAATAGAACATACAAACATTTTTAACAACCAAACCAAAGTGACTAAAACACAAAACAAAGCAGTTTAGGTAGACTGAGCAGTTAGCCCAGAATGAGAAGATTCAGATTCTAATCTTAGTCGATAAAAACTCAATACCTGAAGCAGGTGATTGGTTTGGGTCATCACCATAGGTTTTCTGGTAATAGGAAGAAAGGAAGGAGGAGGGAAGGGGAGTAGGGGACAAAACAAAAATATTAAAATTAAGCTTATCAGAAATTTGGGTTATAGGCCAGAGCATAAAGATACTTTGGGCTCCCAAAAGTAAACAAAGAAACAAAAGCAAGACAAAGAAATATAAAATCAACAAATCAAAACAGCAATCAGTTTCTAATGAAAACAACAAAAATGCAAAACAACATACATGAAAAGAATGAGTTTAAGTGCATTATTTTTTTAATGTGATAAAACAGTGAAAAGTTATTGATTTGAAGTTTTTTTGTTGTTTTCATTAGAAACTTATGGATTGCATTAGATCAGTATGGATCTCTGGCTTGACCATTGTGGGAAAGATATTTTAATAATGTGTCATATTTAAACAACATGGTGTAAATGGATTTTGTGAAGTTGACTAGTCTCAGATTAAAATATTGAATATCTAATACGGTATGTCTTATCTTGGGATTAAAATGGAGATCATACTACTCAACATCAAAAATAAGATTGACCAACTGAGGAAACGAATCTGAAAATGCTCAGCATAATATGTAGCTCAAAGCAGGCACTCAATAAATATTAAAACTCCATTAGTATCACTGACAACTTTAACAATAAAACAATCTGGAAATTAAATAATCTAAACAGTTTTTCACTCAGATAAATTTCATCTAAATTATAGGATCATAGTGTTATTTAATGTAATAAAAAATGAAGATATTCATAATTTCAAAAGAAGTGAATAAAGATAAATATGGAAGTGCAGAAATGAATAAGTTCCAGGCATACAGAGTATGACCAAAAAGGGAAGATACCTTATACAACTAGGAAAAAAATCTGCATTACTTAATAGAGCAGGGAACCAATTAAGAACAGTCCCCTATCCAGTTTAATTAGGCTAACTACAGGTAAGGGAATCCTGTAGTACAAGGAGGAGCATTAGGTGGTGAATTCCCACTGCATTTCTTTCATCTATGACCCCTCCACTGTGACAGTGTTAAAGATATGTAGTGCTTGACTTTCACCCAGGATTGCCCTCTTAATGTAAAATTTAAATAAATTAACACTTTCACATTACTAGAAGGTACACTCCAGGTATACCCCAGTGCCATAAAAGAAGCAGCAAATTGCATGTTTTCTTATTCTTTTTTCCAAATCATCAACAGGTCATAACTTATTGACACCTAATTTCAGCTTTAGTAAATAGATGTTCTGCAAAAATTCTGTGTGCTTCATGAAAAAAGATGTTCTACACATTATTCAGGCAATGATGAGAACTAACTAAAATACTACTGAAAGATAAAATCAGAAGGTAAAAAGAAGAACTATTTTTTTTCCGGTGTGGTTAACACCAACTTTGATTTCTTCTTAATTTGTTCTACTTTTGCTGTTTCAAAAAGATATTCTAGAGAAACACTGGATCTTGTTCGTTTTTCCTTTTACATACTGGTTTTAGTAATGAAGCAATAATAAAGCTCCACAAGGGGGCAGGAAACTAAACAAAAAAAACCCCAAAATTAGAAAAGTCTTCTAGCCTGGTCAAAACTTATATGTATGTATGTACGTGTATATATATAGACTAACTCGGCAAATTCAACTCAACTTATTTCAATGAAAGCAGAGTTGGTTAGGTGAGAAGATGAGTTATCTACCTGAAGTAGTAGAGATACTATAGTGTCAAATATATTAAAGCTTAAGTTCTGGGAAGAATGTACTATTTCTTGTCAGTCGTTTCAACTTACATTCTTTAATGTAGATTTAATTCATGTAAATTTTTATATTTTTAAAAAATTGACTTTCTCATCTTTAAATGTGACATTTTAATAAGAAATTATTTTCTAGCTCTCTGAGTAGAGTGCTGAAGCTACTGAGATTTGAGGGGCAGAGAAATAAGCCACTGCAGGAATTGAGAAATTTTGCTGTGGGAAATACCAGTGTGCAAGGTGGAAAACCCTCAGGTCATGTTTTTGTTGATACTCTGTTCTTTAAGCAATATTTAGTCTCTTTCCTCAGTGCATACAGCTGAAACACAGGATATATAAACTATATCCAAAGACTATTAAGGGATATAATTACCACAAGTTAATGTCAAACAATATTCCAAATCATAGCATATGAATATATGTGTGTATATATATATATATATATATATACTCTTAAAATAATATTTCTACAACTTCGCCTATAGCTATACATTTCTCTGTCTCCTTAAAACACCTCTGATTTTTGTGAATACACAGTTATGAAAAGATCATGATAATGCTAATAAAAATGTTAAAAAAGAGAATATCTTCAAATTTAGGATCTAGTAAGTTAAATCAGAAGAGGGGATAGAAGCATTAAACCTGCTCATTGACTTCTGAATGCTCATTTTCACCTGACCACTCTCTTGGGCACTCTTTCCTAAATCCATACAACTTCAGTGAGCCTTACTCTCCATAGCAGTTAGCATTTCACTGGTTAAGTACACTTGTCACTGATTTCAAAACGAAAAACATTTAGAATTAAATTTTGTGGTTTTTATCTAAATAAGAATGCACAATTTCAACATCAAGGCAATAAGGGATTATGATTTTAAAATCTCTCAAATATTCTCTGATCTGAATCTGAAATATCTTTGTATCTCTAAGTACAACAATACATGACATTCCATGATTAGACAGTATACGTCATACAATAATACACATATCATGTAAGCATATTTCAAAGGCATTCATTTAAAGCAATTTAGCTTTTCGTGTTGTTTTGAATGAGGAGAGCAGTGTTGCTGATATCCTCTCATAAATTTATTCAAAAAAACATTCATCCAGCACCCTCCACTTTGTGTACTTAAAATACAGTATGCATTTTGGAAAGCTGCAGAAAATGCAAGATGTTTAGGTTTTCCAAGAAGAAACAGAAATTTTGCATATCAGTATTGAGTGATCCAGGGCAAACCTAAGACCTGGATTTGTATGATTTGTCTTGCAGTGCACAGTCAGGTATCTGGGTTTTTCTGTCGTGAATACCAAATAGAAAATCTACTATATTCTCTATCAGATGTAACTGTCCGGTTGACTCCTCTAAGGCAAATGTCAGAAGATCTCCAGTTGTAAGTTATATTTATACCATTTTAAACACACATGTATATATATATACAAATTAGTAACAATATGGGTTGGGAATTTTTATCAGAATAGTAATCTGTAGTAAAACATAAACCAAATTTTTTTAAAAAGATGATAAATAGATTTTCTTATAACAATCATTGCTAGAGAAATTATTTCACATTAATTTCATACTGTGAAATTCGGAAGGGTCGTCAGGCATCCAAAACGAAAGATAAAAATTTATTTATAAAATAAAAAGAGACGGGGAAAATGTATTACTAGGTAAGTGTACAGTTTTACTGTAGGGAACATTGCAAACATATCATCTATACTGAGTCATAATAATAAGCCTTTTAAAATTTAATAAAAAAGACTCGGAGACATATAAAACAACGTTCAACATTTAAGGAGCGTGGTAAATCAGATTGTGTTCCTTTTGAAAAGCCTTTATGACGCAGTTATTTATTCAGCAAAACAAAACTGTACCCTGTGTCCGTTAACGAGGCTGGCTTTGTGCTACACAGACTTCCGCGGGGCTGACTCCTGTTTGGAACCATTTCACACTAATTAGAAATAAGAGAAAAGGCAGTGTTCATAAGCACCACAGTTCTGGGCCTCTTTGAACAGCTCTCTTCCGAAATTAACTCGGTTGTAACCCTGCGTGAATAATAGCTTTGCGGCAACAGTTTAGAGAAATATATTGTTAATAATTGCCATCTTGCTGAGCAAAATGCTAGGGCAAATTTTACATAACAGCACAAGACGAAATAAAAAGGTGGGTTTGTGAAGCTTTGAAAGACACAGTTTGCAGTTCGGTTTTGTTTCTAAGACTCTTCTCATAATGATTTGGAAGGACAATCACAAACAGATAAGAAATAAAAATGAGTGACAGTTATTTTTAAAAGTCACTTGATTTAAAAAATTATATTTAAGGTATTAATTATTTGTATTGGTACCAGTTTATAGAGTTAACTCAAAGTAGGCAGTTTCTTTTTCAAATAGCAAAATCATTACATTTTCGTTTGATACAAATAAATCACTAGAGAAAAACACAGGTTTTATGTATAGTTAATTAGTAGCCAAAAATTTTACAAGGTTTCTGAAGTAAGTATGCCTTAAAAAGTCATGTATATTTGTGCACAGCACAGAGATAGAAAGGAAAAGAATACTTTTTTTTTTTTTTTTTGGAAAAGAAAAATGTAAGAAAAGAATCTAAGACTTGACTTTGCATCCAAAAATATCAGGTAAAAGTAAAGAAAAGAAAAAGAATATTACAAGATGGCTATCACTCTTTCAAACAAATCATCCCATATGCATATTGGTTTACCCTATGAGGCCAGATTTATAATAATTACCTGTTTGGACTATGCATGGGACTATATAAATTTTCCTATCCCCAAAAACCATCCTTCAAAAACAACCAAAATAAAACATCTATAAAAGATATGAAATTTGGCCAAATAATCAGAAACCCTGAACAAGAGCCTCAAATTAAAAGTCCTATTTACAGAGCCATCTAGTTCAAGGCCTGGTAGAGAGAGAGATTGGATTCTGATCCCTAAAGCAACCACGACATGAGCAAGATCAACAATATGTATAGAATGTTTGCCACAGAATTGTCCATCCTTTTAAACGAAGAGATTTTTTTCATAACAACTAAGTTCCAAGTTCCCCATATACAAAGATGAATAAGTATAATCCCTGCCCTCAAGCAGTAGATGTTTTATTAAAAAATAAATAAGTAAGCCATGAGGACAATGACCAAGTTGTACTATGTAGTGTGGGAGCACAAAGGAGGTCAATTCTGGAAGTGAAGGAGAGGTGCGACAGCATTAGGAAAAGGTTCATGGAGAAAGTTAAGCTTGAGATTCATCTTGAGATATAAGAATATATATGTATATATATAATATGTATGTGTATATATACATATTTCTAACAGCTATTTCAATAACAGACTTATTCCCTAAGAAATTTCAACAAAAGGATGGTTAAAGTAGGGCATAAGTGAGCCAGAAACAAAATAATGCCTTGTAAGGAAGGGGTATTTTGTTTTTCTCCACATTTATATCATACTGCAAACATTATCAAATTTCCAAATTCAATTTAGTTCAGGAAATAGCTATTGATAATCTTGTCGACGCTTTATAGTATTGGAAAGCTATATAAAATGTATTGGAAATTAAATGCAAAAACTTATAATTAAATCACAAAGATAAACAACCAAATGCAGGCTAAGTAGAGGCAGGTTTAGAAGACTGGAAACAGAGAATGAACCTATAGTTACTGGGAGCAAAAATGGGGGGAAGGGATAGTTAGGGAGTTTGTGAAGGACAGTTACACACTGCTGTATGTAAACTGAATAATCAACACGGTCCTACTGTGTAGACAGGGAAATCTGCTCAATGCTATGTGGCAGCCTGGATGGAAAGTGAGATTGGGGGAGAATGGATACATGTATATGTATGGCTGAGTCCATTTGCTGTCCACCTAGAACTATCACAACATTGTTAATTGGTTATACTCCAATACAAAAGGAAAAGTTTAATAACCAGAAAAAAAAATAAATAAAAGACTGAGGAAGTGCAAATGAAAGAAAAAAATTAACTAGGGTCAAGGTATAATTAAGAAAATGTCAAAATTTAATTTACTAAATAATTGAGGTATATTTAAATGTACTAAGATAAAAATTTTTAAAAAGAAAAAGGAAAGGCCACTGGGACAACCCTATAAATATTCTCACAAGCATAGAAAGACATCATATTTAAAGGAGAGTAAATGAGAAAAAAGAAGAAGGTAGGAATCATTAAGCGGGAGGAAGTTGCGTTCAAACATTAGCATTGACAGAGCTTCACCCAAGAGAAACTTTAACTTATCTTTATTTTGCTTAAGATGAGATCATAGTATTAATTTTTTTTTCTTTAAATCCTCCATATGACCCCAAGGTATGGCCAGGATTGAGAGCAAGTAGACTACAATTTTGTACTCCAAGGCCAAACTTGCCTTTTACTTCAGATATCTCTTGACTTCCTACTTTTTCATTCAACTTCCCTATGATAAAAAGGACATCTGTTTTTTTTTTTTGGTGTTAGTTCTAAAAGGTCTTGTGGGTCCTCATAGAACCATTCAGCTTCAGCTTCTTTGGCATTAGCAGTTGGTGCATACACTTGGATTACTGTGTTATTGAATGGTCTGCCCTGGAAATGAACAGAGATAATTTCATCATTTTTGATATTGCACCCAAGTACTGCATTTCAGACTCTTTTGCTTTGAACATGAACTACTTATTGCAATATTCAGACAAATTGAAGAAAGTAGAAAAAGCTACTAGATCATTCAGGTATGACCTAAATCAAATCCCTTACAATTATATAGTGGAAGTGACAAATAGATTCAAGGGATTAGATCTGGGAGAGTGCATGAAGAACTACGGACGGAGGTTCGTGACATTGTACAGGAGGCAGTGATCAAGACCATCCCCAAGAAAAAGAAATGCAAAAATCAAAAATGGTTGTCTGAGGAGGCCTTACAAATAGCTGAGAAAAGAAGAGAAGCTAAAAGGAAAGGAAAAAAGGAAAGATACACCCATTTGAATGCAGAGTTCCAAAGAAGAGCAAGGAGGGATAAGAGAGTCTCCCTAAGTGATCAATGCAAACAAATAGAGGAAAACAATAGAATGGGAAAGACTAGAGATATCTTCAAGAAAATTAGAGATTTCATGCAAAGATGGGCTCAACAAAGGACAGAAATGGTATGAACCTGACAGAAGCAGAAGATATTAAGAATTGGCAAGAATATGCAGAACTATACAAAAAAGATCTCAATGACCCAGATAAACAGGATGGTGTGATCACTCACCAAGAGCCAGATATCCTGGAAGGTGAAGTTAAGTAGGCCTTAGGAAACATCACTCCAAACAAATTTAGTGGATGTGATGGAATTCAGCTAAGCTATTTCAAGTCTTAAAAGATGATGCTCTGAAAGTGCTGCACTTAATATGCCAGCAAATTTGGAAAAGTCAGCAGTGGCCACAGGACCAGAAAATGTCAGTTTTCATTCCAATCCCAAAGAAAGGCAATGCCAAAGAATGCTCAAACTACCAAATAATTGTACTCATCTCACACACTAGTAAAGTAATGTTCAAAATTCTCCAAGCCAGACTTCAACAGTACGTGGACCAAGAACTTCCAGATGTTCAAGTTGGATTTAGAAAAGGCAGAGGAACCAGAGATCAAATTTTCAACATCTGTTGGATCATAGAAAAAGCAAGAAAGTTTCAGAAAAGTTTACACTTCTGCTTTATAGACTATGCCAAAGTCTTTGTGTGGATCACAACAAACTGGAAAATTCTTCAAAAATGGGAATGCCAGACCACCTGACCTGCCTCCTGAGAAATTTGCATGCAGGTCAAGAAGCAACAGTTAGAACTGGACTTGGAACAACAGACTGGTTCTAAATTGGGAAAGGAGTTACATCAAGGCTGTATATTGTCACCCAGCTTATTTAACTTATATGCAGAGTACATCACGCAAAATGCTGGGCTGGATGAAGCACAAGCTGGAATTAAGATTGCTGGGAGAAATATCAATAACTTCAGATATAAAGATGTCTCCACCCTTATGGCAGAAAACAATGAAGAACTAAACAGGCTCTTGATGAAAGTGAAAGAGGAGAGTGAAAAAACTGGCTTAAAACTCAACATTCAAAAAACTAAGATCATGGCATCTGGCCCCATCACTTCATGGCAAATATATGAGGAAACAATGGAAACAGAGACAGACTTTATTTTCTTAGGCTCCAAAATCACTGCAAACGTTGACTGCAGCCATGAAATTAAAAGACACTTGCTCCTTGGAAGAAAAGCTATGACCATCATGATGCTAAGTCACTTCAGTCATGTCCAACTCTGTGTGACCCCAGAGACGGCAGCCCACCAGGCTCCCCTGTCCCTGGGATTCTCCAGGCAAGAACACTGGAGTGGGGTGCCATTTCCTTCTCCAACGCATGAAAGTGAAAAGTGAAAAGTGAAGTCACTCAGTCATATCAGACTCCTAGCGACCCCATGGACTGCAGCCTACCAGGCTCCTCCATCCATGGGATTTTCCAGGCAAGAGTACTGGAGTGAGGTGCCATTGCCTTCTCCGATGACCATCATAGACAGTATATTAAAAAGCAGAGACATTACTTTGCCAACAAAGTCAGTCAAGTCCAAGCTATGGTTTTTCCAGTAGTCGTGTATGGATGTGAGAGTTAGACTATAAAGAAAGCTGAGCACGAAAGAATTCTGCTTTTGAAGTGTGGTGTTGGAGAAGACTTTTTTTTGGTTTGTTTTTCCTTTCTTATATGATATTATACATGTTTCAATGCCATTTTCCCAAATCATCCCACCATCTCCCTCTCCCACAGAGTCCAAAAGACTGTTCTATTCATCTGTGTCTCTTTAGCTGTCTTGGATACAGGGTTAGAGTCCCTTGGACTGCAAGAAGATCCAACCAGTCCATCCTAAAGGAAATCAGTCCTGAGTATTCATTGGAAGGACTCATGCTGAAGATGAATCTCCAATACTTTGGCCACCTGATATGAAGAACCTACTCATTGGAAAAGCTCCTGGGTGGGAAAGATTGAAGGTGGGAGGAGAAAGGGACAACAGAGAATGAGATGATTGTATGGCATCACCAACTCAATGCACATGAATTTGAGCAAGCTCCAGGCGTTGGTGATGGACAGGGAAGCCTGGTGTTTTGCAGTCCATGGGATCGCAAAGAGTTGGACATGATTGATCAACTGAACTAACTGAACTGACCGTTATTGTGCCCAATCCTAATAATGTTATGAGAAAATCTATTTCCAAAGATAATACATTTTATAAACACTTGAAATACATTTATTTTTTAATGCCCAGATTTGTTTAAAAATTATATATTTATTTTTCTTTTTGATTGTACTCAGTCTTTGATGCTGTGCATGTGCTTCCTCTAGTTGCTGCAAGTGGAGGCTGGTCTCTAGCTGTGGTGTATAGGCTTCTCATTGTGATGGCTCCTCTTGTTGCAGAGCACAGGCTCTAGGGTGCACAGGCTTCAGAAGTTGCTGCACACAGACTCAGTAATTGATGTTCCCAGGCTCTAGAGCACAGGCTCAGAAGTTTTGAAGCATGGGCTTGGTTACTCCACAGCATATGGAATCTTCGCAGAACAAGGATTGATCCTGTGTCCCTTGCATTAACAGGTAGATTTTGATCCATTAGCCACCAGGGAAGTCCCAACACTTGAGATACATTTAAAGTGAATTTATTAAAAACACGTTGAAAAATTCCAAACATCATTACTTCCTTTGAACCATCCCATTAAGATGAAGAATATTTTGTATAAGATATTAATTGTGAAAGGGTTTATTTTTAGAGGTTTATCTCTTACTTCCCCTATCTATGCAATTAAAACTTCAAATACTGCATTTGTAATATACACTGCCTAGAACTTACCAGTATTAAAAGTAACTAAAAAATAATTTTTTTAAAGGAACAATGTTTTCTATTAGCACTTTTAACTCTAATTTTCATGATATTGTAATTATGTTGGCAAGTTGTTTGGATTGATGGGTTTCAGCTCAATTAAATCATCCTATTATTAAGCAAAGAGTCAAACCAAATGACTAAAGACTTCCAACTCTAAATTTTTCAGTACTAAAGTTTCATTCAGGCTTTGGTATATAGATAAACAACCAAGTAAAGGCCATAATTGAGCTTCATTAACAGAGATTTGCAAATTTAAGAAAAAGAAACCCTTATTTTGACCTTAAATCTTAACAGCACATCACATACTTATAAAACTAGGTCAGAGCTCTTTAAAAGAATCCTATAGGTTTCCCTCCCATTTTAACAAGTTCATGATAATCCCATCTTATACTGAAAAGACAGACTTTTAAATGCTGGAAGGCAGGTCAGTACATTTTAACATACTATATCTGTCAAAAAATGTCTTTCAAACTTAGTACCAGGTTAGTGAAGGGACGGTCTGCATTAACTAGTATCCAAAAAGTAAAGCCACTATTAGATGTTTACTAAGAAAGACAGAGTTGCCTGGTGGCGGGTGTACAAACTCTGGTGGCAGGATGCCTAGGTTCAAAATTTACCCTCTCCCTTACTAACTGACAGCTTGAGCAGGAAATTTAACACTTGTAATATAAGTTAAGGTTTGTAAAATGCACCATATAGCACAATTGTATAAAAAATAATGTGTAGTTTTATCCAGCACCAACACAATTAATACATGTTAGCTGTGATCTCATAACTCAGCAGAAAAAAAAAAATTGTCAAGCTCATTTTAAGCAAATCTTCCAAAAATTGAACATATATAGTGCAATCCTCAAAATAACATAAAGAACTATTTTAAAAATCCATAAGTAATACAACTTCACTCAGCCCTCCCAAAAGAAAATTGCATTTTAACTCTAAAAATGCTGTGAAAATATAATATAGAGAGACAAAATCTTGATAAATACATTTTCCTTTAAAATATAGCTTTAGAATTGCATCCATACCAAAGTCTTACAGTCTTTTTTTATACTATACTGAAAGCTATTAAATAATGAATATTAACGCTGGTCTTTTCCAAATAATTATAATTTAGATATTTCCTTAAAATAGTCATTAAAGTTAAATATAGACAAGAAATCTGCTTAAACATACATTGAATCAAAATGTTTGAAAAATTGGATTTTCAAGTGAGAAATTGTTGGTCCAAATGTTTAACTTCTAGTCAATGGCAGAACTCAGAATAGAACACAAATATCTTGCCTTAGGCAGCTTTATATTTTTGCATTTATCATTCTTATTGCACCTTTACTTATTTATTTAATTGAGCTGAAAGCCATCAATCCAAATAAGTTGCTGACATAATTATAATCATGAAAATTAGAGTTATTTATTTATTTTTAATTATATTTTCCCTACTTTTTTTCCTCTAACTGAGCTGGGAGTTTCAGTGGGTCTGTTGTGTAACCTCCATATTTTAGTAGAATACCAGGAACAAATTGAAACTCAAAAACAAATGAGTAAAAGTTAAGTGTTGTCATATCGCTTTTTAGTATGGTGTAACTGTGAAAACATCATTGTTTTACAAAGATATAGTTTCTAAATTAAAATGCTACAGGTACTAACTATATTAATAATTTTCAAATCAGTTGAATTGTTTCTATCATTTATAGGAAAGTTCTAGAAATATTTTGATCAAAAATGTGTGATTCTAGCTAGAATCTAAGGCTTCTAATAAAAATTTGTAAATATCTAACCAAAAAAGTCATAACAATCTGTAGAAAATTCTTGAAGAGATGGGAATACCAGACAATCTTACCTGTCTCCTGAGAAACCTGTATGCAAGTCAAGAAGCAACAGTTAGAACCAGACATGGAACAGCTGACTGGTTCCAAATTGGGAAAGGAATATGTCAAGGCTGCATATTGTCACCTTGCTTATTTAACTTATATCCAGAGTATATCATGCAAAATGCTGGGCTGGATGAAGCACAAGCTGGAACAAGATTGCCAGGAGAAATAACAACCTCAGACAAGCAGATGACACCACCCTTATGGCAGAAAGTGAAGAGGAACTAAAGAGACTCTTGATGAAGGTGAAAGAGAAGAGTGAAAATGTTGGATATAAACTCAGCATTCAAAAAACTAAGAACATGGCATCCACTCCCATCACTTCATGACAAACAGATGGGGAAACAATGGAACCAATGACAGACTTTATTTTCTTGGGCTCCAATATCACTGCAGATGGTGACTGCCGCCATGAAATTAAAAGACACTTGTTCCTTGGAAGAAAAGCTATGACAAACCTAGACAGCATATTAAAAAGCAGAGGCATCACTTTGCTGACAAAAGCCCAGATAGTCAAAGCTATGGTTTTTCCAGTAGTCATGGATGGATGTGAGAGTTGGACCATAAAAGGCTGAGCACCAGAGAGTTGATGCTTTTGAAGTGAGGTGTTGGAGAAGACTCTTGAATCCCTTGGACTGCAAGGAGATCAAACCAGTACATCTTAAAGGAAATCGGTTCTGAATATTCATTGGAAGGACTGATGCTGAAGCTGAAACTTCAATACTTTGGCCACCTGATGCAAAGAACCTACTTGTTGGAAAAGACTCTGATGCTGGGAAAGACTGAAGGCAGGAGAAGCAGACTACAGAGGACCAGATGGCTGGATGGCATCACTGACTCAATGTTCATGAGTTTGAGCAAGCTCTGAGAGATGGTGAAGGACAGGGAAGCCTGGTGTGCTGCAGTCCATGGGATCACAAAGAGTCAGACATGATGGAGTGAATGAGCAACAACAACAAACCAAAAAATTAGGTATTTGACAAATGGTAAGAAAAATAAAGATGATGCTGAAGAAGAAAATGAAGAAATGTCTTTCAGCTCCCTGATTTCATTCCAAATGAAACTTAGATTGTATTCCTAAACATTTTTCTTTATGTTGCTATATAGATATCTATAAACAGTTGTTGGGGAATAAAAATTATTTCATAAGTTACCAAAAGTTCAGACAATCGAAAATATGTTTTTCCATGTTTTTAATGATGCCTTGTGGTCCATTCTCACCTTTAGAAACCCACTGTTACTTTATTTTTCTGTTTTCCTTTTCAGTTTCTCCTCTATATACTAATCTCCCTCCATCCAAGAATTATCTTCTAGATAGATATATGTGACTACCATTAGAGAATTAATTGCATTGTAATCAATGAATGGCTTTTCAGTTGGTAAAGACCTAGAGAGAAACATTTTTCTGTTTTCAAAACGAAGATGAAATAAAACAATAAGTCAAAATGATTTTTTAAAATTTTTTCACATTTTTATAACTTTTATTGTTTAGTAGTTTTAAGACTGATAAGAGTTACCAAAAATTTTACAGAATTCCCTTGTGCCTTTTATTCAACTCCCCCCTATGATAGCATCTCATATAGCCATAGTACATTGCAAAAGACTTATATAAATGTCTCACTTTTTAATTTTATTTTCATTTGGATCTAACAGATTGGTCTTCAAAAGATTTTTTAAGTGGGAATGGATTCAATTTTTGTTAAGCTGAATACCCCCCCCAAAAGAAAAAAAGAGTGAAAAACTTCAAAATATTTTTGACATCATGTTCTCTATGAACAGCCAGTGAATGAATGTGTCAAATAAGGCTATGGAATGTGTTCTTTACCATTTCTGGAAGGCTAAAGATGGGTGTCTAAGAACAACCAGTATCATGGATTGCTGATTAGTTCAGTCCATATGCCTATAATCTTGAGCATATTCCTGTCTTATAAGTGATGGTGACATTATAATAGAGATAACTTCTGTGTGCCTGTGTGGTTAGTTGCTCAGTCTTGTCTGACTCTTTGCAACCCTTTGGACTGTAGCCCACCAGATCCCTCTGTCCATGGGATTTTTCAGGCAAGAATACTGGAGTGGATTACCATTCCTTCTCCAGGGGATCTTCCTGAACAAGGGATTAAACCCATGTCTCCTTGTCTCCTGCATTGGAGGTGGATTCTTTACCCACTGAGCCATCGGAACAAATTGTCTTTAGAGATAAACTCTCAAAACTTCCTGCCTTGAATAAACTTTGGTAGATTACTGTGTTCTCTTACTACTCCTCCTTTAATATGTAATGATTGAAAGAAAGTGGGAAATATAGGAAATAGACACAAGAAAGACTTTGTGTAAGCCAGTAGCTCTATCCTTTAATGTTAAAACATGCATATTGTTTATGATGTTTAAAAATTAATGCAAAAGTATGAGATTTGGAGTCAAGCCTGAAATAAAAACTCCATATTACAACTTACTAACTAAGACTTTGAGCATATAACCAAATTTTACCTTTGTAAAATGAGAGTAATAACAACCATCTCATTTCTATTGTGAAGAGAAAATAAAGAATTGTGAGTGTTTAGCTTGTAACGTGGTTTCTGTGTGAAGTCATTACACAGCTCCAGGGGTTGTACATCATGACTTAGTCCCTAATATCACAGTTCTGGCTTATAGTTCTGCTTAAAAATTAAAATTAATTCTTATAACTGTTATTTTTAAAGATAATATGGGTAATAATAATAGATATCTTTATATACAGGATACATTACTGAGTGCCTTTTTAAAACTATGTAAGCATTGGTTGGAAAATTGGAAATAATATATTTAGGCCAAGTTGAGGATAGCAGAGGATAAATTCCTGTGAAGAAAGTGAACATGAATCAATGGTTATTCTTTGCAGTTCTGTGATTCAGGGTAGCAGATAGTCACATTTAAGGATGGAGGCATACATCAGAACAAGACTTGGACACTAACATCAGATAAAAATCTGAGAGAGAAAGGTCATGAGGTCCCAAAGAACCTACATTTAGGGCACTAGATCAAGAGAACACCAAAATTAGGGCAAAGCTCCAGGCAAAAGACAATTTAAAACTGCCAGTGTTTAGAGCACTGAAATCCGTCATTTAAGAGCTGTGAAGTCATTGGGTTAAAAGGTGTATTTTGTTTGAAGCAGAAGTCGTAGCCCATAGGTACTGGTTGTACCACCAGGCTGTAAAGGGCCCTCAGGTAGTAGCCTGAAATGGGACAATAATAGAGAGCTATGTGATTTCCTAGACAATTGACTTCCATCTCTCCATAAGTGATTCACCTTAGTGCTAAGGAAACACATATTTCATATTCCTAATTCAGAGACTGGATAGATCAGCACAATTCCACACTCCTAAATAAATGACCTCAGTGTGTAAACTGAGTGTCCAAAGGGTAGCTCTAATTTTTGACAAAGCCAGTAAACATATTCTTTCAAGTTTTCCAGTTTTGGTTTAACTTAAGTTCTCGTTCCAATGTGTTATGCATGCTACAACTTCACTGTCCTTATATTCTATAAATTTTGTCAACATCTCTGTGAAATTGTAAAAGTTGTAAATAACCAATAGATAAACCAGATGTATGTAGCAAAATTACAAAGATAATTGGAAAATGAAAAATTCCATTATAAAAAAGAACATGGTCTTGGGCTCATAAAGAGGACAAATATCTGAATTCTAATCAAGTCTATATATCACAAATGATATGCCAATATTTATCATGTATCTATGTTTTGGAATATAACTATCAAAGACTTTATTAATTTATCCATATAGTCCTTTTCTAAAAGACTCACATAAAATGTAGACCAATTATTTTTCTGCTAACTCTATCAAATGCCTTGTCTGAGCTAATTATTTCTATCCCTTTACTGCACATTAGTTCATTATATCATTTGAAATCCAGTTTCTGCTGCAGAAATTATTTTAAGACCACTATTTCCCATTCTTCCTTGGCTGAATACATTTTGCTCAGAATAAAAGTCATAGAAAAAAGTCCTTGGCTGCATAAAAGTTCTTTGTTGGTGCTTTTGAACTCCCTGGTCGTGGACTACAAAGAGTCCGGCGCTCTGCCTCTCACCCCTGTAGAACAGAAACGTCGCCTTTTGTGGATCTTGATATACAGGATACATTACTGAGTGCCTTTAAAAGCTTTGTGAACCTTGATGGAAATCAGAGGTGAAAATGACAGTTCAAATGTCTGGTCTGGGTTTAAGAGATCCATGGTAATATATTTTTCTTCATAATAGATGCAGATAAAATAGTGAGAGTTGTTCTACCAGTAAAAGCAGGCTCAGACTTACGGTCACTACTCTTTGTACTCCTAGCCCAGTGGACTTGGGAAGCAGACTCACTGCTAGGGGTACTGCTAGGAACACAGAAACATTATTATGGTCATCAGAATTGGATCAGATTTGGACCATCAATGTCTTTAAGTTCTGAAACAAATTTTAGATTGAAGTTACTTCTTTAAAAGTACAGTCATTATTTAGTCATGATTGAATTATTCCTACTGATCATGAAGATCTCTGAATTACCAGTATTTAAGCCAGTGACTAGGTCAAGATAGGTGCCCAACAAATGTCTGTTTCTTGGGAAATTAGATTGGATTTGTATGAGTCAAAGTTCATTGAGGGAGGCAGAAATATTAATACAAATACTGTTATGTGAATGGAGAATGTACTGTAGAGATTAACCATTCTAAAAATAAGCAAAAAAACCTGGGAAAGATATAAAGGTATGGAGGGAAGAAGTCAGAAGATCAGAGAGAGAATCAAAAATCATTCCTACTGAAGTCCTGCCATGAGTGAATAAGTGAGAACATATACGGAAATCTGAGGAACTAAGCACATCCAGCCTTCAAAATGGGACTCTGAAGGGGTATTTATTGTAAGATATCAGGAAGCCATTTTCTATGTGCAGCTGCCATCTGTGGCTCCACAGGGAAGCGTCTCCTGCTGAGCCTGGGGACCCAGTAGTCAGCAGGGCTATCAGTCAGGAAGAAGAGCTAGAGGCACAGCAGAGAAGTAGGAGGGCACATTGGGACCAGCAGGAGCCTCTCTGCCTGCTTGTCACTCAAGATAACCCCTGAACTTTGCCTAGTAAGGCCTCTATTTCCCTCCACCTTCAAATCTCATATGGGTTCCTAAGTTGGTCAGCTCTAATCCTAAATCTTAAAGGAGGGTAATTCTGAACTTTTAACTACTTTCAGTTTCCATTTTACCCAAGTTGACACTAGCATTGGCCAGTGCAGAGGTTTTCTTTCTGATGGATATAAAAATAACTGTATTATTAAAACTACATTGAAGCATTATAATAAGACAAAGAAAGCTAAAGAGTCTTCTGTATACCTCCATGGTATATTCACCTGCAAAACAAAGAAAACACAAGATATATAATACTGTATCCTCTAAAATAGAGCTTATATTCACAGATAGAATATTTATTTTGGCAGCATGTCTTTGTCTAAACACTAAAAAAAAAAAAA
>SJYT01059665.1:0-15015 GCA_006410635.1 Cephalophus harveyi
TTCCCCCCACCCTCAGCTCCCCTTCTCTGCCCCCTGTGATCCCCAAAGTGAGGCCCCATCACCATATAATTTCAAATTACTTGTAGCTTTAGTTAATTAAATGTAAAATCATCGGAATAAAATTATACCTTCATTAGAAATTAACTCCCATTCCAGGCCAGGGATAATGACCGGGCTCTCTCTCCCCCCTTCTTCCAAACCACACACAAAATGGTCAGTTAAACTGAATGGGAAAAAAGTTTAACGACTGCACGGCAATCAAGCTTATTATTATTTAAGCACAAGCTATTACCATGTGCAATGAGGTATCGGCCAATAAATTATCTTTGAAAGAGTCAGTCCTTGTCTGAGCCCAGACAGGCTGAGGGCTCCTGCCAGGCAGGCTGTGCAGGCCTCTTCCCTCACCAGGTGAGCGGCCCAGGCCCGGGGTGGTGGGTGGGGGTAGATAACGGACCCTCCTGGTCCCATCCCTCTTGCGGACCCGGAGCCTGCTCTCAGGACCCTCCACACAGTCTCAGGGCCTTCGGCAGGCTCTCGGGGTCACTCACTGTGAAGGGAGCCTGGGGCCTCCACCAGACTCTCCAGCCCGTGGTCAGGAGCAGATGCTCTCACGCAGGGTCAGGGGGCCTGACCCTGAAAACCAGGAGGAGGGCAGAGAAAGGAGAAGTGGGGTGTACAGGGCAGGGACGGGGCTGGGATGAAGCAGAGAGAGACGGGGGGAGGAAGAATGTTCAAGCAACATGAGGAAGAGGCTGAGATAGAGACTAGGACGTCAGGGGACCGTCAGAGAACCAGGGAGTGACACTTAGAGCAAATCTGGTGGAAACAGGAAGGGAGACCAGAGGAACCAAGAAGGCCTGCGAGAGAGTCGGATTCAGGGCAGGGGTGCGTGTTCACGAGGCTGCTGAGTGCTGGGAGCTTGAAGGCTCAGGTCATCCTTTCTCCCAGAGCGACCACTCTCCCGATTTGTCGGGCACTAGGTGGTTTTGTTGGAGAAGGCGATGGCAACCCACTCCAGTACTCTTGCCTGGAAAATCCCATGGATGGAGGAGCCTGGTAGGCTGCACTCCATGGGGTCTGTAGGAGTCGGACACGACTGAGCGACTTCACTTTCACTTTTCACTTTCATGCATTGGAGAAGAAAATGGCAACCCACTCCAGTGATCTTGCCTGGAGAATCCCAGGGACGTGGGAGCCTGGTGGGCTGCCGTCTATGGGGTCGCACAGAGTCGGACACGACTGAAGGGACTTAGCAACAGCAGTGGGGGGGTTGGTTTGTGGGGCTTCTCAGGTGGCTCAGTTCAGTTCAGTCGCTCAGTCACATCTGACTCTTTGCGACCCCATGAACCGCAGCATGGCCTCCCTGTCCATCACCATCTCCCTGAGTTTACTCAAACTCATGTCCATTGAGTTGGTGATGCTATCCAACCATCTCATCTGTTGTCCCCTTCTCCTCCCGCCTCCAACCTTTCCCAGCATCAGGGTCTTTTCAAATGAGTCAGTTCTTCACATCAGGTGGCCGAAGTATTGGCACTTCAGCCTCAACATCAGTCTTTCCAATTTGCCTGCCAAGGAGATGCAGGAGATGCAGGTTCAATCCCTAGGTCGGGAAGATCCCCTGGAGGAGGAAATGGCAACCCACTCCCATATTCTTGCCTGGAAAATCCCTGTAGTCCTGGTAATCATGGGCTACCGTCCACGGGGTCACAGAAGACTCAGACACGACTGAGTGACTGGGCACTCATGCACAGTGGATTTTGCAGGATGAGGACTTCGGGGGCTGACTTCAGCAAAACCTCGGGAGACCCAGGACAATTTGGTCAGCCTGCTCTTAAGTCCTCATAGCAACCGGTTCTATAATCCCCACTTCACAGGTGAGGAGACTGAGGCTCAGCGGGTGATATCATTTACCCAAGATCATGGAGACAGATGGGCTACCCAGGTGGCACTAGTGGTAAAGAACCTGCCTGCCAATGCAGGAAACATAAGAGGCAGGGGTTCAATCCCTGGGTCGGGAAGATGCCCTGGAGGAGGGCATGGCAACTCACTCCAGTATCTTGTCTGGAGAACCCCATGGGCAGAGGAGCCTGGTGGGCTGCAGTCCACAGCATCACAAAGAGTCAGACGTGGCTAAAGCGACTTAGCATGCGAGCATGAAGACAGATGAGAGAAGAAAAGACACAAAAGTTTGAAGACAAAGTGTCCACCATCTCCGAGTCTGTCTAAACACCTGTCTTCCCTGTCTCCTCCCTGCCCTCGACACCTTACTTCTCCTCTCCCTGCCCTTCTCCTAAGTTCTGAGGACCCGTTCCTATCTCTCATCTCTGTCCTCTGCCCAAGTGTCCCCTTTATCGGGGACTGGATGAGGGGGTGGACTGGAGGGTCAGGTGAGACCCCAGGCCCAGATCTCAGTGGCTGGTGGATGGGATGCGAGTGCACCCCTCTCGGGTCCTCAGACACCCCTCCCAGACTGCAGGCAGCAGCCAGAATCTCCTCCCAGGGGCTTTAGGGGCTTACTGACTTGGGTTGAAGCCCAAGTTCTAGCTTCAAGTCCCTGGATGACCTTGGAAGTTTCCTTAACTTCACCTATAAAATGCAGTGAGAGTGGTCCCCAAGTCACAGGGTTGCAGGGTCTGATGAGACTGGGTGAGTAAGTGCCTGGTGCAGAGCCTGGCATGGAGCAGGTGTCCCAGGGAAGAAACTCCCCACCAGACAGGATGGCGGCCCCTCTCCTGGGCGCGTCTCCTCCTCCGTGACCCACAGCAAGCTTCTTGGTCCCAGACAGAACAACAGGGAGAGCTGGCATGGAACTCACGCTAGGGCAAGGAGACGAAGGACCATAGAACAGGGATCACAGGAGGCTGACTCTGGGACCTCTTCATCCCCTTGAAACCAAGACCCTCATTTTGTATCTTTCAAGAAACCCAAAATGCACACCCTCGTCACATAGCTGACGCTCAATAATAAAATTTCATGGAGTGAAAACATAAATAAATGTGTACATGAACTAACCAGAAGGTCCCACCCTCAGGGAAACCCGACCTGCTGTTAACTTCTAGTCCAAGTTGGCCTGCAGACGGACTCCCTTGAAAGTCACCTCCGTCTCTCTCACAGGTCAGGCCGAGATTTAGAGATCGGGGCTGCGGGTGCGCCTCCATCTGCTACCTGCCCATGAGTGATGGGAGACACGTTCCCGGGACATGTTTACGGTCACCCCGTGCCCCCGGCCCACGCTCCCCACCGCACCATCCCCTGGTAATTCACGGCCCGGCTCCGGTTGGCAAATGACTGATACGGCCTTCACAGCGGGACCTGCTGGTCACTTGTCTCAAGGAGACTGGGAAGGAAACTCAGGCACAATATAAATGGGGCCCGTGGCAGACTCAAACACCTTGGAAAATTCTCCAGCCCAGACACTGCGCCGATTTTAAGTAATAAAACCACAGAGAGATTGCACGGCCGCCTGACAGCCTGCGACGGATGGCCGCCCGCGTGAACTTTTTACCTTTGGGATGGGGACAGAGAGAAGAGGGAGGGAAAAGAGAGCCGCCCGGCCAGCCCGCTGCCTCCTGGCTCACAAACTGCTGCCCAAAGCACAGGCAGGAGCTGCACTGCCCCCAGCGCAGGTGCCCGGGGTGGGGGGGGGACTCATCCTCACTAGGGGCCTCAGACTTTCTTTCCTCATCTGGCAAATGGGAATACTCGTGGCCGGTGTATCACTTTTCCAAAACCCAGAAACAGCCCTAAAATAAACCGTCCCAGTGTTAGAAATGCAATCCTTACTCTCATTCATTCATTTATTCTTTGATTCAACCAGAAATTGTCCCCATACCAGTTTAGCAGTGGGTATAGAGATAAGGGGATGACAGTGTAGGGAGATGTGAGGTGACCCCCAGAAAACAACTGATGACCCTTGGAGTACCACTCATCAGCCTTGTGACCTTGGGCTTGTCACTCCAGCCCCCAGAGCCTCAGTTTTCTCATCTGTAAAATGGGGATGCTAACGGCACCTCCTTCAAAGGGCAGGGAAATCCCATGTGTCACCCTCAACCCAGGGTGTGACTCGTAGTAGGTACACACCAGGCCTGGTCTTCTGTCCCCAGGTCCTTCTGCCTGCAGCTGGAGAGTCCTTGTGCAAAGCTGGGAGCCCACCCTAAAGACCCAGAGCTCCTGAGCTGGGTGTGAAGCCATGAGCCTGTCTGGGCTGGAAGGCACAAGGATCCTGTCTCTGTCTCTTGAGGCCAAGGGCACATCTCAGATCCAATCAGCCTGGGGTGGGAGTGGAGGGCAGGGGGAACATGGGATAAAGCTAACTGCCAATAGTTCACTCCAGAGACCGCGAGAAGGTGCTGGAGGAGAGAAGGCACGCCACTCGTGCTGGGTGGCCACCCCACAGATGGAGCCCTCTTCAATGTGCCTCCCAGCCCCTCCCCAGACAGAGACAAGAGCAGATAGGAGAGAGGAGTGGCCAGTCCCTCCCCTCCCACCTCTTGCACTTGAGCAGCTTGGCTTTTTCCTCCCAAAGTCTAAGAGAATCTCTCCTCCAGCGCAGGTGCCTGCGAGGAGAGGAAACGCTTTTCCAGCCCAGAGCTCAGCCACTGCACTGGGCTGTCCTTGTGCCCACGGAGCCCAGGCAAAGGGCTCACTGGCTGAGAGGGTGGCGCTTGCCCAAGTGGTCGTTAGGACCACCACCCGAGGGCCCGGGGCCCCAGGCTCTGAACCTGGCTAAGCAGGTGCCCACAGTCCCATAACCGAATGTCACCGGGGAAGACGAGTTTGAGGGCCACCAGCTGCAAGGAGTCACACATCAGAAGGGCTCAGCTGGGGGCCACAGCTGGGGGCTGGCCTCAAGATGCAGCTGAATTGCAGGGTGGTGGGCGGTGAGGGTGGGGGTGACCAGCAAGCCCTGGGGGTGACAACAGGAGGACCCCCTCCCTCCCCAGGAAGAACCTTAAGAGTGGTCATCCTCCCACGGACAAGTTACATCAGCGGGCAGAACCCTACAAAAGGCTATGTGAACCCCATCTCCCCGGGCCGACCCTGGGCCGGGCACTGCCAGGGCGGGTGGTAGGGGAAAGGGGTTACAGTTGAGAAGATCCCACAGCCAACCCCAGAGGTGGGGGAGAGAACAAGCCTTGAACACTAAATGGGCTTGGAGTTTGAAACAGCACAGGACCTCGTCTTGGGTGCCAGCATGAGCCAGGCATCATACCCCAGAGTGGAAAGTAATGGAGTTGGACTGAGATGTCATTTATGGACTTGCCACCCAGCCGGCAGAAGAAGGCGGTTGAGAGAGCAGAGCAGTGGCCGTTATTGGAAAAATAAAACCATTTCATGTTTATACCCCTAATGAGTAGAGATGCTTCTAAACTGGTTACACTTGATTTTTTTTTTCTTTATGCTTTTCTGTATTTTCTAATTTTCCTGCAATGAACATGTATTACTTGGGTAATAGAGAAATAATAAAAGCTTAAAAAGAGTCAGGTGGTGAGAGTTCATGGGTCCCTGAGGACCATACAGCCACGGGTTTCTGGGCACAGGTTCTGCTGGCCCAGGGTCCTAGGGAGCCCCAGGGGAGGGGTCGGGGAGCTGAGGGCAAAACAGACATCCTACGGCCGCCAAGGCCTCCAGGAGAGGCTGTGAAGGAAGAAACCAGGCAGCGCTTGCTTCAGTATCTGTCATCTCCCATGTGCTCGGAGCAGGGAGGGGAGGTGGGGGGAAGGTTGGTGAGAGCCCTGGGCGCAGCCACCGGTGGAGGGCTGAGCTAAGAGGCAGGCCCTCTGGTCAGTTCAGGGTCACAGCACCGGGAAGCTCTGAATCAGGAGCTTGTTTCAAATCCTGACTGCACCCTCACCAGCCGGGGAAGCCAGGTGTCCCCTCACAGAACAGAGCAAATATTAGACAAGGGTGGGGGGAGCATCTGGCTCCGAGCAGTGATCTGCGCCTTTCCCAGAATCTCCTCTTGGTCTGGTGGGAACTGGAGTGAATGGGGGACCACCAGGAACCCTCAGCAGGCGGGGACCACCAGGAACCCTCAGCAGGCGGGCCCTACCATGTGTCTGGAGTCACAGCCATCTGGATCCTGATGAACTGACCCTGTTCAGGGTGAGCAGAGCTCAGACACTAAACTGCATAATGAGAAAGGGGTCACTGGGGCCGCAGGCACCTGCTGAGCTCTGAATCCCAGCTCGCAGCGCTGTGTGACCCTGGGGAAGCCACTTTCCCTCTCTGGCCCTCGTTTTCCTCATCTATAAAATGGGGATAACAAGGATGGTACCTGTGGCAGATTGCACTGTTGTTCCAACTCCGTAGTGTCTCCCACTAAGAGGCAAGACAGGGTTCACCTGTGACTTTGAGCTTGGCACTGTGATTGGCTTTGGCAACAGAAGGAGGAAGGGAAGCCACTCTGGGGCCAAGACTTCAAGAGGGCTCGGGCATTTCCAGCTGCTCTCTGCAACACTGCCATCCACAAGAAGAAAAACCCATAAAGCCCAGTCTGTTTGCACACCATTACCAAGCCTCATACACCTGCCCTGCAGGGCCCCACGTTGGTTGGAATCAAGCAACCCTTCCCAGCGCCCAATAATGCAAGTTCTTAAACATAAAAGCCAGTCTATTTCAGAGTTGATATTTTGTTCATCGTGGATTTCCTGTATTCATTTTGATTTTTAAAAATACTATTTCTGCGACTTCCCTGGTGTTGCAGTGGCTAAGATGTCACTCTTCTCTCAGCCCAGGCTGGGACCTGAAAGACGATGGAGCACATGGAGCAGAGCTAATTGCCCCAGCCCAGCCCAGACAAGACCAGTGAACTCCCAAGTAACCCTCTGACTTGTGAGAATAAATGATCACTGCTTTTAAGCAACCACATTTTGGGCTCATTTGTTACACAGCAACTTTGTGGTAATTACTGAATGATATATTTCCACAAAGAGTCAATGTAAGGATTCAGTGAAACAATGCCTGCTGCTGCTGCTGCCGCTAAATCACTTCAGTCGTGTCCAACTCTGTGCGACCCCATAGATGGCAGCCCACCAGGCTCCCCCATCCCTGGGACTCTTCAGGCAAGAACACTGGAGTGGGTTGCCATTTCCTTCTCCAATACATGGAAGTGAAAAGTGAAAGTGAAGTCGCTCAGTCGTGTCCAACTCTTCGCGACCCCATGGACTGCAGCCCACCAGGCTGCTCCATCCATGGGATTTTCCAAGCAAGAGTACTGGTGCATAGTAAATGCTCATTAAATACTCAGCTGCTCTATTAATATTGTTATCATTGTCATTATTACCATCTATTGTGGGGGCCAGAGGTCAGGAGATGGGAGCTCACAGAATCCCCACATTCACCATGTCTGCCCAGACATGCTCCAAGCGACAAGTGCCCCATCCAGGCGGCTGCTTTTGTTGCACTTTAGAAACCTATTCCAATTAGAGGGTGCGACTGTGGCTCCTGCTACCCTAGACAGGGGCAAGACGAGCAGGGCACAGGCTCCCCAGGCAGGGGCCTAAGCATCCTGTAATAACCATATTTCTTACGAGGCTTTAGTTTCACTTCCTTCAAATTAAGTCTCAGCAATAAAGCAATCAATTCCCACTCCCTGGGAAGCAGGGCTGAATTCCACGAGTAAAGCTCTCGGTGCCCCTCTGCTGGAGCCTCCCTCTTGGGGGCACTGTCGGATGGTCAACTGACCCCTTGGGGAGTTTTCACTCCAGTTGCCACTCCGTCTCCAAGCCTCTAGGCCAGTTTCAGAAACAACCAGCCAGGTGCGCTGGGCACCTAGAGGGACATGACGTCATAGAGGGGGGAGCTTACCTCCATACTCCCCGCTTCCAGGGGCTGCCCCCCCCCACTTCCCCATCATTAGGGAACCCAGCCAGGAGGGCCCTACAGGACTTAAAGAAACTAAGAATCAAGATGCCGCAGTCCCGGCTTTGGTATCAAACTCTGATGCAGGGAATCAGCAGGGTAGATGGGAAAGATGTGTGAGAGAAGGAAAAACTTTTCCTCCTCACCCTGCAGCCCCCATCCCAACTCCCCACTGCCCCCGTCTCCAGGGACAGACCAGAGAGGCTGGTCGCTTTCACCCTCTGCTTTCCCAGATCAGTTTCCTCTGAGAAGATGCCCAAGCAAAGTAAAGAAAAGTGGGTGACTGATGACCCCCGCAAGATGGGTTGGGGGGGTCCCAAAGCAGAGAAGCCCTGCTCCTCCCAAGTCCCACCCCGGATGCCCATTTCCAGCAGCTTCTTATGAGAATAGGGGGCATAGGAGGCCGCAGCAGCATCAGGGCAGAGTGGGGGCCAAGGAGGAGGCCCTCGCCTCAGATGCAGAATTGGAGGTGGCGCCAAAAACTCAGTGATCAACAGAAATAGTTTTGGTGGTGGTGTTTTCTTTCCATTTCTTGGCTGAGCCATGTGGCATCAAACCCTCACCCTCCTGCAGTAGAAGCGTGACATCTTAGCCACTGCAACACCAGAGAAGTCCCAGAAGTAGTATTTTTAAAAATCAAAATGAATACAGGAAATCCACGATGAACAAAATATCAGCTCTGAAATAGACTGGCTTTTATGTTTAAGAATTTGCATTATTGGGTCCTGGGAAGGGTTGCTTGATTCCGATCAACCTGGGGCCCTGCAGGGCAGGTGTATAAGGCTTGGTAATGGTGTGCAAACAGACTGGGCTTTATGGGTTTTACATACAGGTATGGTCTTTGTGGAGTTTTTATGAATCTTTTCCACTTGGTTTAGAATATGGGTGGGGGGAGGGGGGTCCTGTGGGCTCCCCTGGTAGCTCAACAGTTAGGACTCTGCCTGCAACGCAGGAGACTCGCGTTCAGTCCCTGGTTCGGGAAGCTCCCCTGGAGAAGGAAATGGCAACTCAAGCCAGTGTTCTTGCCTGGAAAATTCCATGGACAGAGGAGCCTGGTGGGCTACAGTCCTTGGGGTCACGAAAGAGTCAGATAAACAACAATGTTGATAAATGTACCTGGGCACAGGACTTTTTCCCTTTGCCTCAGGCTCCTCCTCTTACGGAGAAGGCAATGGCACCCACTCCAGTACTCTTGCCTGGAAAATGTCTGGGGAGTCAGGGGGAGACAGAGACTCAAGGAGAAGCCAGCAGGGAGCCAGGCCGGCAAGGGCTTCGTGAAAGCTCTGGAGCTTAGCGTCAACTCTCAGAAGACGAGGGCAGGGAACCAACAAAAGCATTAACGTGACGAATTGTTCAACCCAAGCAAGAAATCCCCAGTTTGGCCAACTCTGCCTGGATTACACGTTTAGCATTGGGAATATGGGGTCTTGCAGTTCAAAATGAAAGTATTAGCGAAAATAAAGCGATCAAAGTTGCTGACATTTATTCAGCACAGGCTCTGCCAGGCCCAGTATATGAGCTCTATACACAGTATCTCATTTAAAGCCCAGGAGCTCCCTGAGAGAAAGGAGCACTCACCGTCCCCCGTTTCCCAAGGAAATGCCTGGGTCATAAACCAGAGATGTTAAGGCACTTGTTGAGGTCACACAGCTGGGAAGGCGTAGAGCCTGGGTTCAAAGTCAAGACCCCACGCTTAACCTCTTCTCCACATGGCTTCAAGTGAAATTTTATTCATCTGAGCTTGTGACTGTGAAATGCATCCCTATGTCACAAACCTGAATGGAGGACCCGGAGACACAGCCCTTGTCTGATGACAGAAACCATCAAGAGAACAGATGATTTTAGTGATAATACGGTACAGACTGATCTCAGAGAGAGGAATGGGGATGGATTGTATAATTACAACCTGCATCAAGGACTCCACATGGGACCACATGGGACGGAGTGCTGGGAGAGCACTTTAGGGATCCTGGCCCGGGAATGGGACCAGAGGCAGAGGACAGGTGAGGGCAGGTGAGAGTTGAGGGCCCAAGGGCCCCGGCAGGGCACTGTGAGGACGTGGTCTACCCCGTGAAGGACGGTCAGCCCCTCTGTGGCCACAGCAAACCAGTGGCCAAGCTGCACCCAGCCACTGGGCCTCTGCTCCCTGGCTCTTATCCAGATGGTCCCGGTCCCAGGTGGTCCCTCCAGGGACAGAAGGGTCTCTTGGACCATCCTGGGCCACGCGTCCTTCTGTACGTGGCCTCACAGTGCCTGACCCCACTGGACAAATCTGCCCACTCTCTCTCTCTCTCTCTCTCTGGAGCCCCTGCCCATCCCCACTGCCTCCTCCAGGCTGGGAAGCCCCCCGGGAAGTCACTAGGCAGCCCCTGGGGGACCCGGACCTCACCTGCCCAGATCCGCTCACTCCTTGCTTCCCACCACCCCATACACTGCAGACGGGAGGGGAGAACAGGGGGTTGCGAGGATGGGTGGCTGGAGAGGGCTCATGGCAGCCGGGCACCTGCGGCCCCCACCAGGGAGGGCTACAGACTCCCTGCCCCGGGCAGGGCTTCCCATCCTTGCTGGAACGGAACCAACCTCGCAGCCTCAGCAAGGGGCTCTCCAAGCCAAGGATATGAGTGCGTTAATTAATGAATTAGCCATTTAATTAACATAATTAGGCCTCATTATTTTCCTTGCACCTATCGTCAATTTTTGAGCAATTAAAAGGAACGCTGGAGGAGAATGGGGAATCTGGGTTGTCATTGCGGGTGTAGGATGGAAAGCCAGGCCTGGGGTGACTCTTAGGCCACCAGCCCAGCCTGGGGGCAGGGAATGCAGGGGAAAAGGAGACTCACGTGAACACATGCACATGAACAAGCACACACCCCAAGATGTAGTGTCCCCGAGTCTGGGTTTGCAGATCACTCTCCATTCACTTGTTAAGGTCCTAATAGGTGCCAGGCTCTATACCAGGACACAGTTGGACCAGGACAGGCAACTTTCCTCCAGGGGGATGGAGGGAAGTTGTTGGGGAGTGCCAGAGTCAGCCCCCGACCTCCGTGAGCCTTTGAGGTAGACCATCCTTCCCTACCTGTGTGACCTAAGGCAAGTTCCTTAGCCTCTCTGAGCTGTTTCTTTAGCAGAAAGATGGGTATCCAGTAGATATCTACCCCCCAGTATTATTGTCATGATGCACAGAGACGCTGCACACCAGGCCCCTGGCACACAGTCAATGAGCAAGAAGTAGCAGGGATTTGGATTTTGTTGGGATTGGAAGGTTTGAGCTGAGAAGCGACCTGGTGAAAGTTTAGAAAGATCCCTGGTTGCCCAAGTGGACACTAGACAGTGGAGAGGTGAGGGTGGAGGCAACGCCCAGCTACGAGGTCCAAGCAAAGGTGTGTCTTAGCCAGGGGTCTCCACCCTGAGCCTGGGCCTGATCCCCCGGAGCCAGAGAACACAAGGGCGTCAGGGGCGTGGCTCTGGGTCTCACTGACACCAGAGAAAGAGCCAGTAGAGAATCCTGGAAAAGAACAGCCAATGAGATGAAGAAAAATTAGCAGCAAGTCCTCCTAGGAACCAAGTGAAGAGAAAGCTTCAAGGAGAAAGGAGTAGCCAGGCGCATCAAACGCAAATGCCCGAATTTGCTGGCCGCTGGTCACATGCCGCCTGATTTCAGGGGAGGGCTGACGGCCTGTGTGCAGAGACTGAAGGATGAACCGGGGCTGGAGGCAGCAGAGGGTGAAGACCACTCTCCTGGGCATTTTGCTTCAAGGGAGCAGGGACACGGGTGTTGGCAGGAGAACAGGGCCCTGGGGACAATTTGTTTACAAGACGGGAGGTGTCACAACATATCTGGGGCTGATAGATGATCCAACCCCAGGAAATAAGACCCAAGGTTTGGATGATGCAGACTGTTCCATTTTTCTAATTTGTATTTTCAAAACATCCCCTCACATACCATTTTTTTAAAACTGCATTTTACTCAACTAATCTTTCCAACTTTTNTGTGTGTGTGTATATATATCTTCTTTATCCATTCCTCTGTTGATAGACATGTGTGTGGCTTTCCTGTCTTGGGTATTGTAAATAGTGCTGCTATGAACAGTGGGGTCCATGTATCTTTTCAAATCCGTGTTTTTGCTGTTTTTGGATATATACCCAGGAGTGGAATTGCTGGGTCATATGGTAGAGACCAAGTAATTGTTTTGCTGTGTATTTGTCTGTTTTTAAGGTAGTGTTCTTATTTTTTTCAGTATACTTTCTATTTCAGCATCACACACATATGGGGAAAATGCACAAATCTCCAGTGTTCGGCCCAAAGAGTTTGAACAGAGTCAACACGGTCTGCAAACCAGCACTCAGATGAACATCGATTGAGAAGCATATTACCACCCCTGAAGGGCTGGGGAACACCAAGGGGAGCCACCATCCTGCCTTCCAGTGCCATAGATCTTTCCATAAATGGGCTTGCGCAGGAGGCATCGCCGGGGTCTGGCTGCTTCTCTCACCTGTGAGATTCATTCCTGATGCTGCCTGTGTTGCAGACCATGCTGCCCAGTGTCCCCTGAGTGAATAACCATAGTTTTTCATTCATTCTATTACAAACAGCATTTAGTCCAGTGTGGGGACTGACTATGGACATTCTTGTATGTCTCATGGTGTGTGTACTTTTAGGAACATATATATTTGTACAAAAGTTGAGAACCTCTGTACTGGGGAAGCACTAGATGTTAATAGACTCAAAACTCACACCCCAAAATAGCATTAGGCCTGTCAGTCCATGGTCAGAATTTGGGATCCTCACTGCTCAATTGGTTTTCTAATGTTTCTCATCTCTCTTGAAACCAATAGTTTTTGATCAAGGATGGTTTTGTTCCTCCTCCCCCAGGGGACTTTTGGCAATGTCTCAAGGCCTTTTTGGTACCACAACAGGGGAAGCTGGTGGCATCGAATGGATAGAGGCCAAGGATGCTGCTAACATCCAACAAAGAATGATCTGCTCCCAATGTCAGTGATGCTGAGGTTGAGAAACCCTGTTTGGAAGGAATAAGTGGTTCACAATGCCTGAGTAAGGTTGCAGCCTAGTGTTGGCAATTTCAACTCCCAAACTTATTTCAGAAGTAGACTGAAGGAGGCAGAGGCATGGTTGCCAAAAGTCATACAAAGTGCAGCAGGGCTCCAAGAAAGAAGCCATCAGAAGCAAGACAAATCAAGAGGGAGAGATGGGGATTGCTCTGGACTTTTAAGGCTAAGTAGGAGCTTATCTGGGTTCAAGGAAGGAAGGGCATTTGGCAGAGGGAAGAGCACCAGGAAAGTTACAAAGATATGGTGGATCTAAGAGTGGGGAGGCCCACGCACCCAGGAACAGGGAAGTCTCCTCGGGGAGGGGGCAGCGTAAGGTGGTCTTGGAAGATGAGCCATTGTCTGGAGGAGGGAGCAACCTGTGGGGACTGGAGCATGAGTGGGCTCGAGTGTCCCAGGAGCCTGACAAGCTGGGGGGCAGGAAGATGGGGTACCACCCCAAGTAGTTTAAGGGGAGCTGGGACAAGGCAATAGCAACTGAGTCCAAAGGTAGCTGAGGTTCTAGTGACCCAGAACATGTCAGAAACTTCCTGTCCTCCAAACACGTTCCATGTTCCCCATCCCAACCAGAGCTTCCTGGAGATGGAATAATAGCCCTTGACCCCAGTCCCTCACTCCACCATCCATGATCCATCAGCAAGTTCTGCAGCCTCCAGCCCCTGAGAGCCCTCTTTGCCTCCTCTGCCGCCACCTTGTCCTAGTCACCATTCTCTCCTGCCTGGACCACGGCCCAGCCTCCTCAGTGGGGTCTCTGCCTCCATTGGGCACCTCCCTGATTCTCCTCCACACGGAAGCTGCTAGACAGATTTCAGCAAAACATAAATGAGCAAGTCACTTGGCTGTTGGAAACCCACCAAGCTCGTCCTCCCATGGTTTAGGTGGTGCCACTCTTGGCAAGGAGTTGGGTCTCAGCTCCAACTTGGGCCCCTTTCCAGGGGCCTCTGGGGCAGCAGAAGACTTGGTGCCAGCCCCGGGCTCTGCTCTGTTCCAGCTCCCCCCGCAGCCCAGGGCCTCCTGGCTCATGGGCTGTGGGTGGAACTTGCATTTCCACCAGGCTGGCCCCCAGCAGAGGGGGTGATGGAGACTGCCTGCCAGCTTTCCCATCTCATCCTGTCGAAGCCTGCCTCTGCAGGACCCAGGCTCCCAGGAGGGCTGTGTCCCCCAGGGCCTCCACCTGCCTAGTTCACCACTGTGCAGGCTCAGGGCTCCCCCGGGTGGGGCCAGGCCCCCTGGGCGTCCAGAGAGCTCGTTATCCCGTCAGCCCTGAAGCCGCACCTGCTCTCCCAGTCTCCTGTGATCTCAATTAATCCGTCCTGCCCTGATTAATTAGCAGGGTTAATTATGACGGCTGCTGCTGCTGAAGCTTGGGGAGGAAAGCCCAGCCAAGTGGCAGAGGAGAGACCCAGCCTGGAGTGGGGCGGGGCACCTCACTGCTTGATCCCTTGGCTGCCCCTGCCCAGTGCCTGGTGCCCACCCTTCCCAGGGCCAAGGTCAAGGGCCTCAGGAAGCCACTGGGGGGCTGTGATTCCCAAGGACCAGGCCTATCAGGGTCAGGCCAACACCCTCAGACATCACCGGAGACAAGGGCACAAGACCCAGAACTGTGGGTTTAGCTCCTCTGACCTGACCTGTTACATCACATCTAAGTCCCAACCCCACCCATCATCATGACCACATATGAAGGGACTCCAGACTCCATCCTGGCAGGAACCCCTTGATTCATACTTGCCTTTTGAAGGTGAGCTTACCACCCACTCCCCTATATGCCTGTCCTCTTTAGACTCAAAGACCACTGTGCATGGAGACAGATCTAGAAAGAGGTCAAGGTCAAGAATTGGGTTGCAGTGGTCAGGCCTACAGCTGGGGCCATTGCACAGTCTGTCCTGCTCTCTGGACCCCATGAATGAATTGCCTCATGGGCTCAGAGGTTTCCCCGTCCTCCACTGTTCCTCCAAGCCAAGCCTTCAGCTGAGCATCAAAGCATCAGAAATGGGCTCAGGGTTTCGCAGGCAACTCCAGCCTCTGCCTGAAGACCTGGAGCCCCGAGCCCTTCCCATCCCAGCTCAGCCCCAGCAAGGAACCTCC
>SJYT01059674.1:0-45269 GCA_006410635.1 Cephalophus harveyi
ATTCCAAGGCCAAATTTGCCTGTTACTCCAGGTGTTTCTTGACTTCCTACTTTTGCATTCCAGTCCCTTATAATGAAAAGACATCTTTTTTGAGTGTTAGTTCTAAAATGTCTTGTAGGTCTTCATAGAACCGTTCAACTTCAGCTTCTTCAGCGTCACTGGTTGGGGCATAGACTTGGATTACCGTGATACTGAATGGTTTGCCTTGGAGACGAACAGAGATCATTCTGTCATTTTTGAGATTGCATCCAAGTACTGCATTTTGGACTCTTTTGTTGACCATGATGGCTACTCCATTTCTTCTGAGGGATTCCTGCCTGCAGTAATAGATATAATGGTCATCTGAGTTAAAATTCACCCATTCCAGTCCATTTTAGTTCGCTGATTCCTAGAATGTCGATGTTCACTCTTGCCATCTCTTGTTTGACCACTTCCAATTTGCCTTCATTCATGGACCTGACATTCCAGGTTCCTATCCACCTCCTAGCTATTGTGAAATAATGCTACAACGAACATAGATGTGAAAAAATCTCTTCAAGATCCTACTTTCAATTCTTTTGGATATATACCCAAAAGTGGGATTGATGATTCATATGGAAATTATATTTTTGATTTTTTGAGGAACCTTCATACTGTTTCTCCAGGCTGAACCATTGTACATTTCCATAGTGCTTAAGGGTTCTACTTTCTCCACATCCTTGCCAACACTTATTTTCCATTCTTTTGATAGTGGTCATCCTATAAGTGTGTGGTTTTGATTTGCATTTTTCTTATGATTAGTGATGCTGAGCATCTTTTCATATGCTTGTAGGCCATTTGTATATGTTTGGAGAATTATCTATTCAGTCCTTTGTCCATTTTTAAATTGAGTTGCTTGGTTCTTTTTGTTGTTGGGTTGTAGAAGAGCCCTGTATATTCTATATATTAATCCCTTATCAAATATATGATTTCCAAATATTTTCTTTCATTCCATAGGTTGCCTTTTCACTCTATTGATTGTTTCTTTTCAAAGTGAAAGTCACTCAGTCGTGTCCGACTTTTTGTGACCCCAGGGATTCTACAGTTCATGGAATTCTCCAGGCCAGAATACTGGAGTGGGTAGCTGTTCCCCTTTCCAGAGGTTCTTCCCAACCCAGGGATCAAACCCAGGTCTCCCTCATTGCAGGTGGATTCTTTACCAGCAGAACTACCAGGGAAGCCCTGTTTCTTTTGAGGCATAGCCCAAGTTGTCAATTTTTGCTTTTGGTGCCTATGTTTTTGGTGTCATATCCAAGAAAATCACTACTGAATCTAATGTCCTAGAGCTTTCCACCTATGTTTTCTTCTAGGAGTCATCTTCTGGCTCTTACATCTCTCTAGATACTAGAATATAAATTCTTGAGTGCAGGAAAGTCTTTCTTGTTTATCTTTTGATCTCCAGCACCTAGCACAGCACATGACACTCANACTACTGAATCTAATGTCCTAGAGCTTTCCACCTATGTTTTCTTCTAGGAGTCATCTTCTGGCTCTTACATCTCTCTAGATACTAGAATATAAATTCTTGAGTGCAGGAAAGTCTTTCTTGTTCATCTTTTGATCTCCAGCACCTAGCACAGCACATGACACTCAGTAGGAACTCAGCAAATATTTGAAGCAATGATGAATTGCTTTTCAAACTTTAGGAAGGATTAAAAGCGGGTAATATCTAGTATAACACCTGTCATGTAGTACGCTTTCAGCAGAAAGGGCCGCAATGTGGGACCTCCCCTTTGTGTATCCTTTGAAGGGTTGTCACAATGGGAATAGAATGTCATTATATGGTTTCAGAGACCAACTGATAAGTTAGAGGAAGAAAAATATGAATTCAGCATTAAATGCCCTAAGAAACAGCTGTGCATGTGGAAGAGGATGCTTTACACAATGGTGAACACCTCGATACTGTCTAATCAGCTATCTATTCATTCAGGAAAACTGTACAAAATGAATCCTCCCTGAGTGCTCTTCTGAGAGGCTCTAGGATTCTGTACATAGGTATACTATGGGTCCAGTCCTTTTTATAGTTGTCTTATGTATATAGTATACTGTTTTTAGTTCTGACTCCTACAAACAAAGTACAATAGTGTTATTAGCCAGTTCTGCAAGGATTTACCTGCTACAGTTGCTGATAGACAGTACACTCTGTGCTTCAGACAGAGGAAATTAAGATAACAGGATGAAGCACTCTTTGCTTCAGATGGAGAAAATTAATTTGATAACAGGATACTCTGTGCTTTGGACAAGCTGGTCCCTTACAGTTAGATGTGTATCTTAGCAAGAATTTTAATGAACCCAGATTCTTGCATCTTTCCATACACAGAAGAGCACTAAAATTATTGAGATGTCTGCTCTTCATGACTAGCAGTAATCTTTTACCAAAATGTATACTTGAGTGCATGTATTCCCTAGCCCAAAAGTCACATATATACTTGAACCTCCCCCCTCCTCTTCAGAGCAGTTTGCTCAAGAGTTACTGAGAAGCTGTCTCCTAGGCTACAGCCCTTACTACGGTCCCTGAATGAACCTGAAACAACTCTTATGTTGTGTTTTTTTTCAGTCAACACTTCCGAGACTGAAAAAAAACAAAACATTTACTGACCTTTCTATAAAGTGGAGATGCCAAATACAGGACTTTATTGTGAGAAACTAAAGGCTATATTGATTCAGGTTTTTGAGGTTTGTAAAATCATTCTGATTTCAGTTGTCATTAGCACAGTAGCCCACTTCTTTGGAGCACAAAAAAGCAGGTAGGTGGGCCGAAATAATTATTTATTTTTACCATGATTATACTGGAAGAGTAATTTTATCTAATTGCTTAAGAGTAAAACATCTTTTTCAAAGATTTTAATAGAATGTTTTTTTCTCCCATTAAATGCAAACGGAAACTGCATGGACTACACATAGGGGGAAATTCTCTCTGACACTAAGCGCTCCCTTCACAAACAGTAGTTTCTAGGGGGGAATTATTAACAAGGAGAACGATGCCAGTGTTGGGCTGGAAAGAGGGCATCTTCTTCCCTCCCAGTTCTGGCTCTGTCTCCTCAACCTGGGAAACTATATTGTGATCAAGAATACCAAGTCCTTCCCACTTTTCCTTTCCTTCCACTTGTTAAATTTTGGTACACTGCATATAAAATTAAACAGCAAGTAAAAAAATGGGCTTCATCTATATCTTATCTGTTTAAATTTTGATAGTAACTTTGCTTGTTTTCACTTACAGATTTCAGAACATTTTGAAATGGCATTTTGAAGTTGAATCTTGAAGTGCAGACAATCAAGTGATAGGGTGTAAAAGTCAGCAGAGAGAGGAAAGAAGGGAAGTGGCAGGAAATGAAAGGAAGCAGAGGTAGGAAATAGCACAGCACACCAGGAATTCTAAGTTGTTGGGACAGCTGGAGCACACGGCACAACGGGGAACTGTGGCGAGGAAAAGGGGCTAGAAAGGCTGTGCTTCCCCCACTCCTTTGGCAAAAATCCCCATCTTTATCTCTGAATGAGACTCAAAAGAAGACTTGGAAAAGAGAGTGAATTTAAGAGATGGATAACTGGATTAGCATTCCAAGATTCTATTGATCTTGGACTCTCTTTGATCTTCTTAGGGGGAATAAAACGTGAAAGTTCCTAGTGACAGCTAGATAAATGTTGGCTGAATTGGAATGTGCTGCAGATATTAGGCAATCTGGGGTCCTGGTTAAAGTGTATGAAGTACTCTCAAGGTAGAGGGAGGACTAGATTGGGCTGGGAAAAAAAAACACTTGAGATTGTTCCCACAGGAAAGTTTAAGGAGTGACCCTATTGAATTTGGAGTACTTGCTGTTAGAATAAATGAACTGAGAAGATGTCCTTAACTCAATGTAAAAGCAGAGTGGTTTATAATCTCCGCTGACAGGCCAAACAGATCATTAAATATTCTGTCTTTGTGAGTATTGTCAATGCATAATTTCAATGGAAAAAAAAAGCACCTCCTGGAACAAGGTGTACAGAATGGGGATTAGTGCACACCATTTGCTTGTGTGCACACTAAGGAAATGGAGGAGCTGGAAATAATCCAAAAAGTTTTTTGTGCAGAAATACAAAATGGTATTTTATTTATACTTCCCTTAGCACATGATCTTAATTATGCTTTATATCCTGACGATGGTTATCATAGGCTACAGAAAATCATGCTGTTGATCAGACTCCCTTCTTGCCTAGAGCAAGCACAGCAGTCTCAATGACAATTTTAAAAGGGGAAGGCGAGATTTATTTCAGATGTATTTCACTGCTTATGGAGGACAAGTGGCTTCTCACCATGGTGACAATCAGGTTGCTAGGCTGGGCAAGGCCAAGTTTACAAGAATGGTCCTCCCACAGATTTACTGAAATGAATGGTTCATGCTACCAGCAAATTTTTTCAAGTTCTGATTAACTTCCCATGAAATAATTGCTTGGAATACATCCAAGCAGTTCCTTTACTCATTGCTTCTTTGTCTTGCTGACAGGAGGGTCAGTCAATACTGAAACATACAGTTTGAGCCAAGCATATGTGATGCCCACTGCACAATACACTGAGGTCAGTAACAAAGGGATAAACGGGTACTTCAGGTTCCAGGAGGTGAAAGGGAATACAAATTCACAGAAGACTTCCAGAGGTCCCAGGCCAAGGAGGTAGAAAGTTTCCATCCAATTAAAAAGAGGCTTTTCTTTTCTGAAGAAAAAAGGAGAGAAGTCTGACTTTAGATGAGTCATTCTGCTTTTGCAAACATTTCTCAACTAAAGCTGCCCAACTGCACTGTCTTGACGTGCACGCAGCTGAAGCCAGAGTCAAAAGAATGCAAAAAATTTCACATTTAGAAAAAAGTGATAAAGCTATATCATTCTATTAACTCAACAATCCGGAAAAGGAAAGGGGGCTGGATACTGTGACGTTGGAATAAGAATACGGTAATCAGTACATAATTTTTGTTTGGTAAAGTCATACACAACTTGTTAACCATTTTTTATTGTAATTAAGTGGTATTAAGTATACTGATAATGTTGTGTAACCATAACCATCGTCCACTTTCAAAACATTTTCAACACCCCAAAAAGAATCTTTGGAGACAGTAAAGCAGTAATAGCTCCCTATCCAGCACTACCACCGCTCCCACAGGTCCCTATAACCACTAATTTACTTTCTGTCTCTATTAATTTGCATAGTCTAGCTATTTCATGGCAACCCATTCCAGTACTCTTGCCTGGAGAATCCCATGGATGGAGGAGTCTGGTGGGATGCAATCCATGGGTCGCTAAGAGTTGGACGTGACTAAGCAACTTCACTTTCACTTTTCACTTTCATGCATTGGAGAAGGAAATGGCAACCCACTCCAGTGTTCTTGCCTGGAGAATCCCAGGGATGGGGGAGCCTGGTGGGCTGTCGTCTATGGGGTCGCACAGAGACCTTCTAGATACCCACCCTTCTTGCCTTCTAGATACCCACACTCAGGATTTCTAGTGTTTTGTACTTGATATACTTAGCTGTTCTCAAATCTTCAATATTTGAGGAGTTCCCTTTGTTCTGTGCAACAGAGGAATCGCTGTATTAGTGCCATGAGTAGGATTGTTGTTTCTATCAGACACGACTGAAGCAATTTAGCAGCAGCAGCAGCAGCAGTTTCATATAAATGAAATCATACGATATTTGTCCTTTTTGTGTCTGGCTTATTCAGAGTGATGGAATATGGGTAATTTCTCCTGCTACTGCTGATATTTTGTAATGTTGTGATATTACCACTAATAGTTAAAAAATTAAAATGTAAAAGACTTAATCATTTAGGAGTAAACATTTCACAAGAGTAAAAAGAATTTTAAATGTACTTTTTTAGATTACCTGAACAGAGTCTTCAGTGAGGAAATACTATAGGTGGTAAACAGTAACATGAGTACGATTTTAATGGGAAGTTCTGTTAACAGAATAAAAAGGTACATATGATGATTAAGTTGGTAAGAGGAAGGTTTATGATACTTAAGGGAATATAATCACAATGACACAGCTATATAGTGCTAGGAATGCTTTTTGAGCTTAACTATACATTTTTGTGACATCTAAAGATACTGAGAATTAGGGATATACTGGAGGTTTTATTTAAGAGAATGGATGAGCTCTCTCTTTCTAAGAGACTTTACGGTAGTTTAAATCAGATAGCATTGATCTGTAGGCGCTGATGTAAAAGCATGACAATTAAATAGATCTCTCTTAAAAAGAAGCTATTTACCTGGTGCAGTGAAGAGCAGAGGGAAGAGGGAATAATGTCCTGTTGTGGTCAGAATCAGAAAAATCGAAGCATCTACTGCTTTTCCCACCGATAGGAGGCTAAAAATAAAAATTCTCATAATAATTCTTAGTGTAATTCATTAAAACATCAAATGAAGCTTATACTTGCAAATAGCTATATATATATATATGATATTATTCCTAGAACAGGCTTTGCATAAAATAACATACTGATCTTTGCTACAAGTCCAATTCAATTGAGAATATTAATTTTTTTAGTGGGAAACTTGAAGCAATACATAGAAGAATATACTACACTGAATCATGGAACATTCAAAAAAGAATCTTGTCTCTCTGAGTAAATGCCTCCTCAAAGAAAGGAATATTGTGGGGTAGGGAGCTGCCTAATGGAGGGAGACAGGGAAACTGGACTTGAGAGTTTTATTTCCAACCCTATAGCTCTTCTCTGGGACAATGCCCCACATGTGCTGGTGTTCAATTAGAATTCTAACTAAAGACATTAGGAATTTTGCCCTATTTTTTACTTTGGAAATTCCAAGTTGCTAAATGAACTCAGACTGTCTAAGACATGTACTGATCTGACATATTTGCTTAATGTTCTTTCAGAGCTTAAATGATGTCTCTCAGGATTTAAGAAAAAGCTTAAGAAAAGGGCTAATTCTATTACCATCTATGTAATTGGGTTTCAATTGTATATAAAATGGACACATTGTGCTTTTTTTTTTTTAGCATGGCACAGTGAAAAGAAGTTAAGATTCACTATGGTAAGATTCAGGTTAAAGTCCTAATCCTGCTATTTGCTAGCTGTGTGACTTTGGATAAGGCAAACTCTGAGCCCCAGTTTCTGGGGCTTTATAAAGACAGGGGATAATCATTTATCCTAATTATCTTATAGGCTGTTGTGGGGCTCAAAATAAAGACTACAAAAGCACAAAACAAAATCCCAACAAACAACAAAAACAGTTCTGAAAACTCTGAAGCTCTGTGTGTATGTTAGGTATTATTCCATAATGGACTCCCTCCTTACTTTGACTAAACACCACCCAACAAGGAACTGTGGGTGTGATGACATCAAATACCATGTTTTTTCATACTATGCTGCCATTCAAAATTCAGCAGTAACAGACTGGTATCATGACTCTTAATCACCATAGGACCCCTTACCAAAAAATGCAGGAACAATACAGGCAGTTCTGCATATCTTAGAACTTTCACAGGTCCAAGGATCCCAAGTTAAGCATCCCCGTTCTGTCCAGGTATAAACCTGTTCCCACACATCTTTGCCTATCCCACTGAACATGTCAAGGGACAGATCAAACGGAAAACAACAGGGTCACTGTGAAATATGCCAGAAGTGCTCGCTAACTGAGCTTACCTCATTGGGAGAACTGCGAGGAGAATGGCTTTTTCATGGACATGCCAACCAAACATGAAGGAGCTCAAGGCACAAAGAATGAGACACCGGAGAAAGCCTCTGGGCCCTTGAGGTTTAAACCAAAGACAGAAAACAGAGGGCTAGAAACAATAGGCAAAGATAAAACTTCAGTATCATTTAAAATAGGCTTTACTGAAACATCGTTAGGTGAATACAATTTACATCATTCTGAAAAACAGTAGCTCATTATTCTCCATCAAACTGAGATAATTCGATTTGTGAACAGTCCACCAAAAGTTAACAGAGAAACACTACTCAGAAAAAGGCATTTAGAAATATATATTTAACTCATTAAAATTAATAAGGAATGATAATTAAGTTCTAGGATAGCCAGTATAACTCCCTATTACACCTTCATAATTAGTTAACTAATAGTCACTAAACTTATTAGGTCAAACTACAAAAGTTCATCAATATTGTGGAACTAATAATAAATTAAATCTTAGCATATTAATAAACAAACACCAGGGACTTCCCTGGTGGTCCAGTGATTAAGACTTTCGTCCAATGCAGAGGGTATGGGTTCAATTCCCACATACCTCGTGGCCAAAAAACCAGATCACAAAATAAACAATTTTGTACCAAATTCAATAAAACTTTAAAAACGGTCCACATCAAAAAAATCTTAATAGTAATAAGCAAACATCTAACTCTGTGAGCTGGAGTAGTGTAATTTACAAGCAATCCAAGGCCTTCCACATGCAGCTTACAAGGCTGAAATTTTAGGAAAAAGTTTAACATCAGTTAGAACATGTGGATAAATAGGCCAACAGAGCTTAATTACCTACCAGTACTGCCATGCAATTAAGTGGGGTCAGGTGTCTTGTGAGTAGGCTTGATTATTCAGAAACAAAAATTAAAACTGAGTGTAATTAGATATGACTGAGTTATTTATATTGATTTCTAAATTATATCACGAAATTGAGTTCATCATGATCACTAACAGAAACAACTTTGAATGATGCCTATAACAGCATCTGACTCATATAAGATTCTTATCTGATGCTCAAACAGCCACTGTGACATCTCAGTTCATTATCAAGACAAAATATCCAGGTGGTCCAGAAAAATTTAGACTTTTGATTAGTTCGCCATGGATGAAAACAAAAACCTGATGTCCTTACTACACTGTCCTCTTTCTCCATGGTGTGGTCCAGGTTCCCCCCCTGGCCTTTTCATTGTTCTCCATCTGATGGTGAACAGATGGTCTATTAGCCTCTCGTGGGGACCTCTCTCAAAGAGGCTTTACTAGTAATCCTTCCTTATGGTGTTCAAAGTTACCCTAATAATTGCTAGGAAATGCCTCAATCTGCAGCAGGATTACAGCCATGGAATTTATCCTACGGTTAGGAAAACTTGAAATTCAACCAGCCACACAAAAGAAAAGGAGACAAAACCCAAGAAACAAGGACCACGTGTGAATTCTTACCAACATGGCAATCAGAGTGCAGATAAAGGTGGCCAAGGGCGTCACTGAGGGAAGGACTGTGTGTTGGAACTGCTGAACTAAACCACTTGTCATTGAGGCCTTGGGAATCTTGTTGGGGTCAAGAAGTTTCAGTTCTAAACCTACAGAGTAAATAGACATTTTGTTTTGATCAATGGTACACCATGTGTTATGTGGCTTCCTCGGTGGCTCAGCTGGTAAAGAATCCGCCTACAATGCCGGAGACCTGGGTTAGATCCCTCGGTCGGGAAGATCCCCTGGAGAAGGGAATGGCAACCCACTCCAGTGTTCTTGCCTGGAGAATCCCACAGACAGAGAAGTCTGGCGGGTTACAGTCCCTGGGGTTGCAAAGAGTCGGACACGACTGAGCAACTGACACTTTCACACCGTATTTTACCAATCAATTCCCTGAGGCAAAAAAAGAATATGCTACTAAATCTTATGACTGCTTCAAGGTCAAGATTTCATTAACTCAGTCCCACAATATTCTACCTAAAATGCCTCTGGTTTACAGTGTGGTTGTCTATATTGGAACAGGAAACCTCACTGGCAGGTAGCATGGACAGCAATTTGCTCTCATCTCTAAAATGAAGCAAGCTTTCTCAAATACTACCATGTCACAAGCCAGCTTTGAATCCTTCCTTGACTATGGGATAAAGTCCATATTCCTAAGCGCAGTTCACAGTATCTTCCATGATCTAGCCCCTCCCACCTTGCCAGACTCATCTGCTTCACCTTGGTAAACATAGTTTGGCTGCAATGAGCTGACATACCCCTCAGACACCCGTGTCCCTCTGCACAGACTACTCCTCTTGTATAGAATGGCCTATTCACTTTACAGAGCTAACTCCTAATTCCCTTACCTAAGAAAGTTCCTAACTCAGGACGTAAAGCTGATTTTCTTGTGGGCTAAGGTGGTCTCTTATACATGCTGCACTGTATCTGTTTATATGTTCATTTACTCTCCTACACTGGGTTCCTTAAAGGCAGGAATGATAATTTATTTCTATGCCCAGCACATAATGTAACATTCCAAGAAATACTTACTAAATGAACCACGTCCGAGGATAACGATGCAAGCCCCAGCCCAAACAAGCTAACAGAAGAGTCAAAGATGGTCTGAGCAACTGAATGGCCCCATCTAGTGCCACTGAAAGTCAGTGAAATGTGAGAAAAGTGTAGATTACTAAAATACTTTCTATTCATGCACCTCTTCCCTTTTGACTTCAGCCTGCAGATTCTCTCTTAAAGCTAATAATTACCTGCCTGAAAGAGAATTGCCTAATCTGCCACTGGCCTTCCATTTACAACATCCTTGAGGAGACAGATACATAAGATGAGTTCCAACAGTTTCCTGACTCAGATAAGGCAAGTGGCCCCTGTACCTCTTATTATGCCAGTCATTTAAAGTTTTCAGAAGTGTTAAGAACTTACTTTATAAGATGCCATATATATCAAGGCTGGGCTCAATGGGTGAGTGAGAATACCAAATTATGATTTCCCGCAAGTACGTGTCCAAAACAGTAATAGCAGCCGCCATGCATTAAGCACCTGCCATATGCCAAGGGCTTTGCAGCCATTACTTTTAGCTCCTTGAGGCACAAAAAGATGAGCGAGATGCCTAAAGTCACACAACTTAGGTGGAAGAATCAAATCCAGTACTGTCTGGTTCCAAAGCCCATGTTACTGACAGCCTGGCATGTCTTTATTGTTGCATTTGATTCTCACAATAAGTTGTTACATTTTAAAGGTTGTAAACAAGCAACAAAACAGCTTATGTGGCCTGCAAAGCCTGAAATATTTACTGTCTGTCCAGTTACAGAAGCTTGCCTGCCCTTCTCTTGATCCTGCCATTTCCCATCATACTAGGTTGTATTCACAGATGACAGACTGAGAGTTGTTCTACAGTCAGTTATTTTCAGAACCGTCTGAAGGTATAAACTCCTTTTCATCACATCTCAAACTTAAAAGCATAGCCTAAGTTTTCTTTCTTTCATCTCATGCTGAATGCATGCCTACCATTATCTTTAATACCCAGAATCATAACTTACACATTCTTAAAAATGCTTCTTCACATTTTAAAGTTTAAAAGTAAGGTTATAACTGCTGAAAAACGTTTTACGTAAGGTAAAAATTACATTTTAAAAATGTATAAATATTTTATTCCTAAGAAAAGGAACAACCCTCTCATTGCCACAAAGAGCTTTTACAAGGAACGCAGTCTGTTTCCGGCACTGAGGTCTCAGTCCCTAGAACCACTTCTGTTTATCCTGAGAGCGGAAACGCGGGGCTGGAGAACAAACAGTTCAGCCTCATTCACAAGACAAAGCAGGGTTTTTTCTCCATTTCTCAATGTGACTAGCCCTTGCAATATTCACAGTCTAAGTAAGAAGGCTTAGGGAACTCCATGTAGGTCCAGTGGTTAGGACTCAGTGCTCTCACTGCTGGGGTCTGGGCTGACACCTGGTTGGGGAACTAAGATCCCACAAACCATGTGCAGAGAGGCCCCTCCAAAAAAGGTAAGAACGTTTGCTACCATACCGATGACAGACAGCACTTTATCCAAAGCGCTGTACAAAGCCCAGAAGTTTGGAGCCCAATATGCGTGGCAGAGGCCCCTCTTGAAGGGGAATAGTCGGGAGAAGACTTGAGGCAGTTGGTTCTGTTGAAAAGAGATTAAACAGTAATCAATCTTTTCTAAATTAAAAAAGAGAACTAGGGTTCTATCTGTGGCATTGTGTGAAGAAAGTTATGAGGTCTGAGTTCCAGTATTTGTTCCTTCAAGGAAATAATTATGTGATGCTGAGCAGGTCATAGAATTTCTTTTTGTCCAACCTTCTCATCTGTCATGTGCGACAAGGTATATCAAAGTACTTTGAATACCAGTCCAATACTGTGTATAATACATAATATAATAATGGAAGAATTGATAAGGGGCAAAGGAGAACACAGACTGCAGCTTCTCCAAGTTTACTGAAGAAATGGGGACAATGCAGAAGGCTTGATGAGACATGCGGTGTTTCCTAGTTTTAGCAGCAATTAAAATTAACAAGGAAAGAAGCAAAAAAAGGAAAAATACCTGCTGAACATCTGCTACAGATTAGGCACTTTAGAATGTTTGCTGTCAATGAGTGACTGGGAAAACACTGAGGACTGACTTGGGGTTACAAACAAAACATAGCAAACAAGCAAATAAACAAATCCAGAAATCTGTGAATATTTACTATCAACTCTGTGTCAGTGTGTGTGTTTGTGTGAAACATATTGTTAAACACACAAATATATGCACATACATATTTGCATAGGCACAAAAATTTCTAAAAGAATACCATTCTATCTTTGTGGAGTTATAGTTGGAAGGAGTGAAAAAGCAGTAGTTTTGCTTATTTTATATATCCCTGGCTTTATTATTTTTTCTAAATAACACCAAACATGTCTTCTTTATAACAAATAAAAGACTTACCAAGGCTAGAAAAGGACCCAACGAAAGAGCAGAAACTAGGAAAACAATCAGTCCCAGGGAAATAAGACGGACAAAGCTGAAGCTGCTCCATCGGATGGATCCATCTACAGAAAAGACCATTATCATTAACCAGGAGCATGGAAAACCATAGCTTATACAACATGCTCAAATTAGTAGTAGCCCACGACTGAGAGACTTCACTTTCATGTGCTGGAGAAGGAAATGGCAACCCACTCCAGTGTTCTTGACGGGAGAATCCCAGGGACGGGGGAGCCTGGTGGGCTGCCATCTATGGGGTTGCAGAGTCAGACACAACTGAAGTGACTTAGCAGCAGCAGCAGAAGCATGATAGTATACCAATCTTTATGATGTGGCAAGAACACAGAAAAGAAAGAATGGGTTTTTACCCATTTTTATAGGATCAATAGTTGAAAGGTATCTGCTGTGCCTCATAAAACCCTCTCATAGGATTTCCCCGGTGGTCCAGTGGTTAAGACTATGCTTCCACTTCAGGGGGCATGGGTTCAATCCCTAGTCAGGGAACTAAAGATACTAAGTGGCATACAGTGTGGTCAAATAAACAAATAAAAACTAAAAAGCAAGCCATTAAGTCAAGACAAAATAAAAAAAGGAAAAATAACACAATCACTAAAACTTGCCTGGTTTATTTGCAGTGAAACAGTAGGATCGCAGCAAATATACACCGTAAGCTGGTGCTACATAGAGGTAGATGTGCTTGAAATGTAGGAGAACAGCAAAGAGAAATGCTCCTTCCATATGCCTTTTCTAGGAGATTGAAAAGGGAAATATCAATTCAAAATTCAGGGTAGACTGAACACAATAATGTAGCATCCTGGACTGGATCCTGGAACAGAAGACGGATGTTAGTGGAAAAACTGGTGAAATCTGAATGTACCAATGTTGGTTTTTCAGTCTTGATGAATGTACCATATGATAGTAATACTACAGGAAAATGAGCGAAGGGGTATAGGAACTCTATTATATTTGAAAATGGTTAAGATAAATGGGTGAGGGGAGAAGAGAAATAGGTGAGGGAGATTAAGAGATGAAGTACAGTTGCAAAACAAATAATCATGGGTATGAAATGTACAGTGTGAAAAATGTAGTCAGGAACTATATCTGTCATCTCAGTATGGTGACAGATTATAACCAGACTTACCATCATGATCATTTTGAAATGGATAGAAATATTGAGGCATTATGTATGTAACAGCAACTAATAATGCTGTAGATCAATTATCACTTCACAAACAAACAAACTCATAGGGAAAAGATTAGATCTGTAGTTAACCAGAGGTGAGAAATGGGGGAGGGAGAATTGAATAAAGGGAGTCAAAAGGCACAAAATTCTAGTTACAAGATAAGTAAGTTCTAGGAATGTGATGTACAATATGAGAAATATAACACTGGTGGTGTTTCAGTCTCTAAGTCATGTCCAACTCTTTGTGATGCCGTGGACTATAGCCCACCAGGCTCCTCTGTCCATGGGATTTACCAGGCAAGAATATTGGAGTGGGTTGTCATTTCCCTTTCTGGGGATCTTCCTGACCCAGGGATCAAACCCACATCTTCTGCTTGGCAGGTGGATTCTTTACCACTGAGCCAGCAGGGAAGACCAGTATAAGGAGAACAGAAGGAGTTGATTCCAACTAGCTTTTACAGTGAGCCTAGTGGGTTCATAAATTCATTATTTCAACAAATATTTATTAAGTACTAAGTTTGATGTTGCGGTATAAGACCCATCGGCATAACAACACACTACAAATTCTCGCTAAGGGACCCAAAGACGTTAATTACCTTCACCCTCTTATAGTTAAACAATAGCTGGAGCTGATTTCCAGAAAAGATCTGGGAATCAGAGTATGAATAATTATAGATAAACTATGCTAACAAAGAATCACTTAAATCTTACATTACATATTAGGTAACATAGAGTACAACTGGGCTGAAGGCAGCAAGTAGTACCTGATCTAACAAACTACCTAGGAGAATTAAAGGCATTCTGATTTCGGGGGGGAAAAAAAACAACCCTCCAAACTGAGTTGACTATGACTAGAGAAGTCTGAATTCTACCTACCTCACGGGAATTTTGGAAGGACCAAATGAGATAATGGTCCTGGGGTTCAGCAAAGAAACTGCCGGAGGGACCGTGAAAGGCCAGGTTCCTCCTTTCACTGTCTCATCAGGTGTGGTCTAGAACAGATGAATCAGCAATGGTAAGGCAAAACCAAAGGGATGCTTCTAAATCTCTCCACCAGTTTTATTATTTATCTAAGATTCAGAGAAAGTCCAGCTGGTTCTACAGCTAAACTTTAGTTCATTTGTTCAACAACCATTCACCCTTCACTCATTGAACACCAATTATGATCTATGTATAGTGTGGCTTATAATGGGTAAAGGAAAAAAAAAAAACTTATCCAGACATTCATAGTTGATAAAGAACTTTAAAACAGATTACGGAATTTGATCTTTCCAAAGTCCCTGTGAGGTAAGTGGCCCCATTTAATAAACAGAATGTATCAAGGGTAAATTTTATTTTATGGATGAGAAAACTGAGGCTGGGAGGGTTGGAAGACTTGCCTTGGGTTGATGGTCCCCAAACCTGATGGTGTATCAATATTCCCTGGAGATTCCTAAAACCCAATCCCACAGATGAGAAGACATCCAGGAATCTAAATTACCTGTTTTCCCCCTCTAAAGAAAGGAGGATAATTTTAACAACGTCACACAATAGTTGCAAGGTTTACTCAATAAAATATTACATAGAATGGACCCAATCTGAAGCAGCCAATGCTTTTGAATAACTTGTCTGAGTCACACAGCTTGTTTGGATTATTCAGGATTTCAACCCAGGTCTTCCGGTTTCAAATCCCACACTTTCCATTACACTATGCTACATGCTTCTGATGGGTAAGGCCTCACCATCACAGTTACTATTCTGTATAAACTACGGAAGACTTCCTTTCTGGACAAATGATCCGAACCAAATATAGAAACTCAACTTTATTTCAGGCCTGCCACACCCTAACAAGTTTTTAGAGTATAATTTTCTCATCTGTAAAATGGAGAAAAGTATTACTAAAAGAGAAGACGGAATTTGTGAGAAATACTCAATGAAAGTGTGAATAGCACTTGGCAATGGAAAACAGTTGGTCAAATAAATTTACCTATCACCTTTACAAGCTAAAAGCCAAACTAATACAATTAGCCTCTTCTGTGTTTACCTGAAAGAATCGTGCAATGGAGAGCAGCATTAATCCAGATAAAAAACCATTGTACTGGAAATGAATATCTGGACTTAGGTCAAGGAAAGAAAACAGAGGATACCAAATTCACAATGAACTGTGCCAGCAAACTGAGGATCAAAGTTACAAGTGCTTACTTCACAGGTAAATTAAAGACAACAGTATTACCACCAGTTTGGACTTTGCATAACAGTGTTTTGTATAAATTGTAAAATTCTGGACAAACTTTTAAATTAAAATTTATGTTTAAGAAGAAAACCAGGAAACTTTCCCATATTTTCTATAAGTTAAAGGATGAACAGCTAAAGGAGTTTTTTTGTTTTGTTTTGTCTTCTAGAATCAGGGATGAGAAAGGAAGGGACCTAACAGCTACCAAAGGCCATTTCATGCAGCATTTTGTTGTCAGTAAGTATACAATGAACCTGTGAGGTAGTCAGAGCCCAGACCGTTACTATACTTATGGCCTATTACCACTCAGATGACAAAACTGAGATCTGAGTCCAGGCCACACTTAAACCAAAGTCTAGGTGCTCTCACCCACACCTGGCTATGTCTATGAAAACTAGAAATCTGGCTTCTGTCATTTGGATTTTAGTTACATTCAGACCCTTTCAATTTAAGAACTTTGCCTACTAACATGGGGGTAAGCCAAGAGGGGAGAAAAGCAGGAAGCCTTGTTTCCGCATGCAATACTGTGATAGGCCCTTTTCTACAAAAGGTATTTAGAATAATATAAACTATTTCAGATATGTATATTAGATTAATCTAAAGACAGTTAAGTCCCAGTATATTGCTTTCCCAGTGATCTACCTGGTTCTTGAATGTCATCACTAACTTTTCAGGGACAAAGTGCTCTACAACCAGGGGGTGGTAAAGCTGAGTAGAGACCACAGTTTGGGGAACTGACTAACCCATCCCACATCCACTTTCAAAAGCAGCTCACATTTCAGAATCATCATTACAGAAAGAATTAATCTTATCCTTTAGTACATATCAAATAAATAAGGGAACAGTTCATAAAACGTCAAGGATACGGTCTACAATTAACAACCCGAAGTTCCACAGCAGTAGTACTGACAGAATAAACTTCGGCTTCTCCATAAGCTCTTTGCCGGCTTTTTTCCCATCAATGCATTTACAGCACCTAAATTGGAACACGAGGAAAGAATCAGAAACGACTTCTATCTTCATTAGAACGTCACAGTGCTTGTACAGAGCGCTCTGATATACTCTGTTGTGTTTGATTAGCCATTCCTGAGAAGCTGTCCATGGCATTCTTTTCTTTTTAATGTGGAACTATTTTATTTTGAAAATGAATGATTGAAAAGCAACATTCAGGCTGAACAGCAGTTGGAAAACTAAGGCTTCTATCAATCCAAATATGAAGGGAAAAAAAAGGAAGGAAGAAACGGGAGGAATGAGGAGAGAAAAGATCAAGGAAATGACGCTACTATTTATGGAGCACTCAGTATATCCTAGATACTTTCACTAAGAGTATAACATTTACTTCCCAAGGACCATGGAAGGTTTTCTTTTTAAAAAGGAGGCAAGAGGCTCTAGGAGACTTTCTTGTAGCCCTTCAATAGGTCTGCACCCAAATCACAGCTCAATGTTGCCAGTTATCAACAGGGAAGAAAAAGAAAAGTGACCGTGTCCAGTTCTGGTGACATGGACAACTTTTCAGTTAAAGTGCCCTTGGGTGTCACCGTTCCCAAGTAATTCCAGGGGGTTACAAAACTTTTAGCTGCTTCCCTGTCAGTTCATTAGGAACAAGGATTGGGGTGTCCATGCCATTCCTGAACCTAAAAAGGTGGTAGTGGAAAGAAAGTCCTCAGGGCCAGTTCTGTGTCCTTCTCAGCTACGGTGACTTGAAACAAAGTCTTCATTTAATAAAACAGATTAAAACACCAAAAACCCAAAAGAATTTTGAAAACTGAGAGGACACACACTATTTTAGTCCTTAAGACTAAAAAAATGCAGACCAGGATAACACAGCATTCTAAATTATATGTCATCAAACCAGCCAAATTAAGAATAGGCTGGCGAAAGTTTGGGAGAGGGTGGTGGAGGGGATAGGAAAAAAAAAAAGAATAGACACAAACTTGCAGCTTTCAACTACCCAAATAATTTTTAAAAACTCCTATAAAAAATATGTCATTTAAAGGTAAATAATACAGTAATTAAGTGAGAATAGCAGTTGACAACAGTATAATCCATTTCTATTTTGTAAAAATTATATTCAGACACAAAAAGAGGTTGAAACAATAGGCACCAAAATGTTGATAGTGACAGCAGTAAGTGGCGGAATACGGGTTCCTGTTAACTTTAGTGAAAGTGAACGTGTTAGTCACTCAGTCGAGTCCGACTCTGTGACCCCAAGGACTGTAGCCCGCCAGGATTCTCTGTTCTTGGGATTCTCCAGGCAAGAAAACTGGAGTAGGTTGCCATGCCCTCCTCCAGGGGATCTTCCCGACCCAGGGATCGAACCCAGTTCTCCCACCTTGCAGGCAGATTCTTTACCATCTGAACCACTGTACATGTGCTGTTTTCTAAAATTTTGACAACAAGGATGTATTATTCTATGAGAAGACTTTTTTAAATGTGCTTCATTTGAATACCAGCAAATCCTGAAAACAAAGAAAGCTAAAAGTGAAAGCAGACGTAATAAAGATGCAGCTGGACAGGGGCTAGGAAAAGGTGTCCTGCTTCTCCTCCCTGCAGCCTGAGTTTCCTCATAAACAGAGAGAGTAATCTTACAGGGTAATTGAGAAAATTAAGAAAGCTACTAATCTACGCATAGTGCCTTGTTCGAAGTTTTTATCTTAGCTGTTCTTACACTGTAGATGGAAATGAACTCTCTTTCTCTCTGCCTGCAAACCCCTTCCCTGGGAGCGTGAATTTAAACATTTTGAGTTAAAAGGAGTACATGATATACCACCTTCTCCTCCAACTCTTGCCAGGTCATACACAGAACAAAGGTCAGGGAGCCAAACAGGAGCTATTCTGTAAAAATGAGCAGAGGTTCAAACATTCCCAAGGGACTCTTTCCGGAATGGGGCAAGAGGTTCGCTTGAGAAGGCCGCATAAACAGAAATGATCTATTTATGACGACGGGCACTAGTTACTTCTCTGTCACAATCAGATTAGGACAGAATAGAGAGCAACAATGACTGGGAACTCACTATTTGGAAGTCACTGTGCAAAACATTCTACATATACGTATTTGACTACTTAAAAGCAACTTCTAAGTAAAAGGTACAAAACATAAAAGTATATAATATAAACACAGCTTAAAATTAACGAAGAGTCTTTGTGAAGGAACAAATCCGGAGACTGCAACTAGAAGCACTCAGTAAGATTTCTTGAATTTACTAGAATGGACACTCCATTGGTGGTTAGCACTATGCGTGTGTGTGCATAAGTGTGCTGTGTTGTGTGTATATGAGTGTCCTAAAGAGTATCCTAAAGAATAGGGGAGGTCACAGCAGCATGTGGTGGCCTGCTACAAGATAGGAAAGAGAGGCATGTAGAGCCATTCTGGGCAGGAGAAATGGTCCTGGAAGTCTACTTGGGCCTACTTTTCACAACATTCACAATCTTGTACTATCTCTACCTTGTAACCCCACCTTAACCCCCGTTTTTTTCCACAAAATTGAGCTAGACTGCTAGCTGTAACTACTCACTGTGCAGTTTAAAATACAACAGTTATAAATGACCCAGCATTTGCTATTATATGAACTTCATTTGCCCACAGTGAAGAACAGGTTAATACCATCTGATACCATTTCCTCAACATCTTCCACGAGGAATAGCATTCTCAGACTTACTCATGGACAGCATACACAAAGAGTGCATCTGTAAAGATGACGGAAAATCTCTGGAAGAGTAAGGTCCTTGAGCTGGAGTAATTCAGATTACGGACATTCAGCATCTCTTGATCAAAATATTTGGCAACATGTGACAGGGCATACTCAAACCATGCGAAAAAGGGGGGGTAATCCAAGGTCCACTCTGAAGTTGCCTGTGGTAAAAATAGAAGACAGAATATATCCTAAGTAACTGAATAAACAAAGAAGATACAAAGATTGGAAATTTTCATTCTCTGGTCTTAAAAAAAAAAAACAAAAAAACACACACACATAAAATGAAATTACATTTAAAATATGCCATAAATAGAAAAATTTCTATTTTAGGACTCAACAGAACACTAAAAGTCATTTCCTGAGTTATTTAATATAGTCTTCAAGTTTCTTAGAGTCAACTGTACTTCAAAAGAAATTAATTTGAAACCTTGCAGTAATGAATTTGCTTATGACATGGTTCTATTCATCTAAATATAAAACGGGAGCTTTACTGTTTATTGCTAAGTCACGTCCAGCTCTTCTGTGACCCCATGGAGTGTAGCCTGCCAGGTTCCTCTGTCCATGGGATTTCCCAGGCAAGAATACGGGAGTGGTTGCCATTTTCGTCTCCACAGTATTTTCCTGACTCAGGGATTGAACCCATGTCTCCCTCATTGGCAGGAGGATTCTTTACCACTGAGCCACCAGGGAAGCCCTCAAAATGGAATTAAGGCATAACAAATGGTTCTTTAGCTTGGGTTTAAGTTCTGTCCCAGAGACACAATTTCTCTACCTGTAAAATGAGATATTGTGAGGACTAAATGAGATAATACATGTGAAATACATTTATAAATGACAAAATGCTACACTGATGCTACTTATCTTTTGCTCCACTAGGTTATAAGACCCCCAGAGCAGAAACCACTCTGTCATTTCTGTATCTTGAACATTGAGTAAGTTCCTGATATATTAAGAACAGTCATTAGTTAAATGAATAAACAGTCGCTAATGATTAAATGAAGCAACAGTTAGAAGTGGACATGGAACAACAGACTGGTTCCAAATAGGAAAAGGAGTACGTCAAGGCTGTATACTGACACCCTGCTTATTTAACTTCTATGCAGAGTACATCGTGAGAAACACTGGGCTGGATGGAAGAAGCACAAGCTGGAATCAAGATTGCCGGGAGAAATATCAATAACCTCAGATATGCAGATGACACCTCCCTTATGGCAGAAAGTGAAGAGGAACTCAAAAGCCTCTTGATGAAAGTGAAAGAGGACAGTGAAAAAGTTGGCTTAAAGCTCAACATTCAGAAAACAAAGATCATGGCATCTGGCCCCATCACTTCAAGGGAAATAGACGGGGAAACAGTGGAAACAGTGTCAGACTTTATTTTTTGGGGCTCCAAAATCACTGCAGATGGTGACTGCAGCCATGAAATTAAAAGATGCTTGCTCCTTGGAAGAAAAGTTATGACCAACCTAGATAGCATATTGAAAAGCAGAGACATTACTTCCCCAACAAAGGTCTGTCTAGTCAAGGCTATAGTTTTTCCAATAGTCATGTATGGATGTTAGAGTTGGACCGTGAAGAAAGCTGAGCGCTGAAGAATTGATGCTTTTGAACTGTGGTGTTGGAGAAGACTCTTGAGAGTCCCTTGGACTGCAAGGAAATCCAAGCAGTCCATCTGAAGGAGATCAGCCCTGAGATTTCTTTGGAAGGACTGATGCTAAAGCTGAAACTCCAGTACTTTGGCCACCTCATGCGAAGAGTTGACTCATTGGAAAAGACTCTGATGCTGGGAGGGATTGGGGGCAGGAGGAAAAGGGGACGACAGAGGATGAGATGGCTGGATGGCATCACCGACTCAATGGACGTAAGTTTGAGTGAATTCCGGGAGTTGGTGATGGACAGGGAGGCCTGGCGTGCTGTGATTCATGGGTTTGCAAAGAGTTGGACATGACTGAGCGACTGAACTTAACTGAATGATTAAAGGAAAATACAAATCATATGAAAAATATAGAAACTATACAAAAACATATAAACTATATATAAACTTTATGGTACTATAGTTTGGTATTTTGTTTCAGTTCTACATTCATACAACAAGAATGGTAGTACTCACCTCATAAGTTATTGCATTACATCTAACCTGTGTGTGTGTGTATAGTACTGAATCAGATACAAACTAAGTATCGATAAATATTATTTATTATAATTTACAAAAGTGATTACTATTTCCATTACTTGTCCCTAAAACTAAACCTAGATCTTATACCTAAAGAGTTGGGACAGCAATTCCCTCTCTACTCTGCACCTGTTGCTCCTTCCAACCGAAGGCTCCTCTCCGTCTGGAACTGCACTAAGGGTTCCCTTGGTACTAACTTGGTGCCCACAGGGGCTATTATTTAGGGTCTCTCCTGTGTTATAAAATGAGGCAAGAGACACTCAAATAACTTGTAGCTCTTTGTTCCTGATAAGGAAGAATGAAAACTTTAGGTCCTAATAAGAAGCAGCCTGTTTACGCCCCGGGCAGGTATAAAATGCAAAAGCCTCAGCCCTGATCTAGCCCAGAGGCTCTCTGTATAGGGCACTCAATCTACAAAAACACCCACTAAATTCTCCCTTATGAAATGTTCCTTCTCTAATCTCAAATCTCCAATGTGGGATAGAAACAAGATGAGCCACTGAAAAATGGAAAGACATATTAGAAATTTTATTTTTTAATCTTATCCTTCTTAATTTCTATTTTTAAAGTATATTAATACAGTAGTACTTTTATAATTTATAAAGACATATTGGGTAGTAAATGCTTAAAAATGACTTCTTGCTAGGGTGCAGCTATATATATATATTTTAACGTTTAGCAATTACTGGTCTATATAATTTCAAGAAGTTCAACAGGAATTTAGACTATTAACATCCATGGTTTCCAGCCACAGTTTCTATGTCAGAGCTCACATTACCCTTGAAGAGTCATTTATCTTACTGGAAGTCTAAAAGATTTTCCTACTTTATCGACATATTTATTATTCTAAATAAAACAGGGAACAGGAAGCGTTAAAAGGACTGAGAAAAGGAACACGTGCTGCCTGAGAGACAGTCATTTTCCCAAACCAGTGTCCCTGTCCTTCCCTTGCTATCTCTAACCCCACAGATCCTCAGATCTGAGGATCTAACCCCTCAGATCTTCTCTCTATGCTGCTGCTTCTCCCCACTGAGACTTCCCACGCCGAGCCCAGAAGGTCCTCCTGCCCTCAGGAACTTCCAGCTGGAGCCATCCTCTGACCTAAACAGCTTCTGGGAAGCCAAGCAAGCTATTAGCTCACATTTCCTCCCAAGTGACCAATTCTGTCACTTACATGTGGTAGAGCTGGGGCTCATATTCTGTGTCTCCTGACTCCAAATCCATTAGCTCAGGAAGCTACTAGAACAGCTAAGACCCTCACTCAGTGGAGGATGGTGACTACATGTTGACTAGAAGGGGGAGGTCTCGGGCCCCAGGAGGACAGCGGAGTCCAACAGGAAGAAAGTTTCTCCAGCTCAGCCAATGCGAGGCTGTCACAACTCAAGCTGATGAAAAGCCATGGCTCTTTGTTGACTACAGCCCTCCCAACTTCCTTTTCCCCTCTTTCTAAGAGCTCTCCTGCCCTTGCTGTGCGGGGACCTTGCCACAGTTGAAGACCCTGAGCTGCAATTTTCTGTTGATTTTTTTTTTCCTGTTGATTTCCTGTGTGTGTGTCTCTGTGTGTGTGTGTTAGTTGCTCAGTTGTGCCCGACTCTGCAACCCCACGGACTGTAGCCTGCCAGGTTCCTCTGTCCACGGGATTCTCCAGGGAGGAATACTATAGTGGGTTGCCATTCCCTTCTCCAGGGGATCTTCCCAACCCAGGGATCAAACCCAGGTCTCCTGTACTGCGGGCAGATTCTTACCATCCGAGCCACCAGGGAAGCCTCTGTTGACCCTAAGTAAGTCCATTTTTGCTGGAAAAAGAACTTGTCAGTCTACTAGTTTTAGGTCAACGAAGATTCAAAACAATTGTGTTCATTCCACAAATATTTACTTGGGTGTTTTTGTCTTTCCCAACCAAGGGACCAATCCTTTTGAGGTCAGAGCAGAAAGGAAGCTTAGAAGCCATGGCTAAGGAAGCCTCTACAATGCAATCTACTGCTCAATATCTACTCTCCTCAGTATGACAGAAAGATCCTTCCAAACCCATGGCAGACACCTTACCATCCCTCTGTGAGCCTCACTGACAATTGAGTTTTGCCCCATTGATTTCTTTCATTGTTACTGCTGAGGAGAGCAGGAAGAACAAAGAAGTATACCATTACTAGAATCTCTTTTCCTATAAACCTCTTGTATCTAAAATAAATGAATAACAGGTGACAGCTCTGGCCTAACTATACTTTCAGGAGTACTAAAATAATAGGTAGTAGTGAAAATTATAGGAGTAAAGGAGAGAACATCCAGAAAGAATGATAGAATATTAAAAGAAAAAGGAACCACAAAGAGAAGCCCAGAGGAAACCAGCTTTTGAAAGAGTATTTAGTTTCAGAAGAGTTAGCAAAGGAGACCAAGAAGGAATAGTCAGAGATAAAAGGAAAAAATGGTGAGACAAGGGACTGCCTTTTCATATATAGGTTGAAGGTTATTATATCAATAATGCTAATTATTCAGAACCTTTAGTAATGTTTAATGAGCACTTTTACTCTCAATACATCACATACATTATATTCACTTATCCCAATAATTATTTATTATCATCTAATATTAATAGTTGGCGATGCTGAGGCTTTAAGTGGTCAAGTAGCCTACCCACGGTTGCCCAGCACAGGTATTAAGCAGCAGAGCTGAAAGTCAAATCTAGACAGTCTGGAACCACAGCCCAACCTCTTAACTACTAGGCCACACATAAAGTTTCCTCATTGGTTTGCATTATTCTTTACTTAAAGTTCCTTAGCATTCCTATTAAATACTTGCAGTGTTATTATGTGAAGAAGAATTTGGTCAATTAGATCAATTATTCTCAAGCTTTTTCAGTACAAAGGTCTATTATGACTTGACCTAAAAATCCAAAAGGCAAACTCACAGAAAGAGTTTAGTAGTTGTCTTAAAAAAACCCTGACATCAGAGTGCTGTTTTTGATCAAGTAATTTCTGAGCTAACGTCTGTTTTCCATGAAGTATCAGATGTAAGTTAGTCACTCATACCAGAAATAAAATCAGACAAGGTTTTTATAATAATGGGAGAGAATGGTTTGTATATTGCCAGATACCTACACATCACATTTCATTATTCCTGTCCTCATAAATCACAAAATGTTAGGGAGGGACAAGATCTTAGAAATAATTCATTCCAAATCCTCATGTAACTGACAAAAAACCAAGGCTCAGAAAAATGAAATATATTTTCTAGGTGCTGCAGAGCCAGGCCTAGAATCTTATTTTCCTTCTTTCCCTATCCAATATTCTTTCAAAAAGGATGTGGCAAATATTATAATTCCCCATGTAAAATTTGCGAAACTCATTTTGAAGTAAAAGGGTCCCCTAATAGTGCCAGGGGGCAGAACTGAATGAAACCAACTCCTCCTAAAACTGAGCTCCCTTGCAGAGTTTGTGATTAACCTCTCTATCCAAAACTTTATTCCCTTTTTAAAAAAATTTTATTTATTTTTGGCTGTGCTGGGTCTTCGTTGCTACACGAGGATTTCTCTAGTTGCAGCAAGTGAGGGCTACTCTCCAGTTGTGGAGTGCAGGCTTCTCATTGCAGTGGCTTCTCCTATTGCAGACCGTGGACTCTAGGGAGCGTGGACCCAGTAGCTGTGGAGCACGGGCTTAGCTGCTCTGTGGCATGTGGGATCTTCCTGGACTAGGGATTGAACCCCTGTCCCCTACATTGGCACGTAGACTCCCAACCACTGGACCACCAGGGAAGTCCCTTTAATCCCTTTCTTGTCCCACCACGTTCTCCTCAGGAATTGAGGAGTATCAAAGAGAAGGGGGGACTGAAACCAAACAAAACCCTGTGGGGTCTACTCAGGTATAAGATTCTCCATGGCCCCCGCTTGTTTGGCCTTCCAAAGAGCAAACTCAAGGAGTTCATGATTAGAACAATAGTCACAGGACTTTTAGATCCTCCTGAAGGGATATAGATAACAACTGGACTCATATCTTTGAGCTGTTCTGCAGAAACTAATACCCTCAATTGGTGGATGATGGTGACTATATGCTGACCACAGCACATAGACCCCAGGCTGGAACCAGAAGGTTGATGATTAAGATTCCCTAAACATCACTCTATGACTTCACCACCAACCAATCAGAAAAACATGCATGAACTGACTATGTACCCTGTGACCCTCACCCCCTACTGCTGTCTTTAAAATCTCTTGCCTGAAATCCACTGGAGAGTTCAGGTCTTTCAAGCACTAGATGCCCATTCTCTTTGCTTGGCGCCCTGCAATAAACACTGTATTTTCCTTCACCAGGACCCAGGTCAGTAGACTGATTGGTTTTATGTGTGGCAGGCAAGGGGGCCCAAGTTTGGTCTGGTAACATGAGAAAAGAATACAATTTTTTTAACGATCCATTCAACCTAAGATCACAGGCAGAACTCTTTTAATATCAATAATATTTATATGATAAGGGTTAAAATTAACAACTTACCTCATAATACCACTGTGATATTGGCAAACTGTGGGTGATAGCAAGCCAGTTTCGGTGTACTTCAAAATCTGTGGAATGGCTATTCAAAACAATCAGATGAATAAAATGAGAGTTCAAAATATTTATCAATTTCACATTTCTAAAATTATGCTTTTAAATGGATCAACACCCCTTACATAGTCACAGCTCACTATCTTATAAAGACAAAAATAGGTACTATATAAGCCTGAAACACTTCACTTATTTGGAGGCCAGACTTCCTTCTGGAAAAGCTGGGGAATCTAAGTGAAAAGGGTCTCTAAGTTAACCACAGGCTGACCTAAAAGCCCATACTTTTTCTTATGGGAGGCCCTCAGGCTATTGCTCAGAGACGACTTATTCTTGTTCATAAACAATGTTAGTAAGATTCATGATCTGGAAAAGGCCTCACAAAAGCTGGATCTTCAAGGATGAGTAGGTAAGTTCATGAGACAGAAAAGGTGGGGGAAAAAAATGGCCCTGTCTTTCTTATATCTCCAAATACTGTTTACTAGTCTCCCACTCACTAAATATAAATATATCCAAGTATGTGCCCTATAGGGGAGGAGAACCGTTTTCTCTTCAACCCCCCTAGGTTCTGTGGCTGACCTAAGAATTAAATTGACATAAGAGAGAATGCTGCTTTGGCTGCTAAGTCACTTCAGTTGTGGAATAACAGGTGGAAAAAAAAAAAGACAAATTATTTCTATTTACTTATCTATTTTTGGCCACACCATGGGCAAAGGGGATCTTAGTTCCCTGACCAGAGATTGAACCCACACCTCCTGCAGTGGAAGCACTGAGTCTTAACCATTAGACCACCATGGAAGTCCCCCCAAAAGAAAATTTGAATTATTTACACATGTATGGAAGTCCCAGAAGATATGAGACGAGACTCATAAGGCGGCCAGATGACTGAGGCTCATCTCACCATTCTGAGAGCTATGGAGAGGGGAAGGGGGGTGAGGCTTCAAAGAGAGGTGAAGGTAACTCTTGGGAAAGTGAGAAGAGAAAGTGTTTGGCACACAAAGGCTGCCCTGCTTCAAGGGTAAGTCTCTTAGGTGAAAAAGTGATCTCTGGTAAGAGTTACCTTCCAGATACAGGCCCCCTTTCTAATGTATTCCATTGAAAGTAACTTTGACAGCTTTCAGAGCTTCTCCTCTATCTGCAGTTCCTCAAATTAATAGGTCCCCCCACATCCTTACGCCAAAAAGGCATATTTTGGGGTGCATTTCAGCCACCCTTTGTTCTTCTTTAGCAAAAGCTTTTTTCTGTTTGCTCACTGCTGCACTTCCCCTCCACATCTTGCACAGCACCTGATATGTGTGTGGATGGGCTCCATACATTCTGGTTGAGTTAACCACTCACCGGAGTCAATGAGTTCCACAGCAGAACCCGATTTACACTTTCCAATGTTTCATACATTTCTACAATGACAACTGTGTGATGAGTTTCCTAGCCAAGCTCCTACATGTCTCTTTCATGGCTTGCCATTCCAATATTCATCAAGGTCATGTTCCCTTACGTTTAGTTCTTGGTCTTCTTTCTATACAGCTTACTCTGCGCTGGACAATCTTATTTACACTTACTGCTTCCACTATGAACTGTGGAATGATGACTCCCAAATCACATATACAACCTTGGTCTCTTTCCTGAGTTCTAGAGAGAGGCATCTCCAACTTCCTGCTGACAATGTCACCCGAATCTCCTACAGATTTCTCAAAATCACAATTCACAAATGATCTTACGATCTAACATTTCCATTTCTAGATATATACTTGTAGGGGAGCAAAATGTGTCTCTCTGGCAAAAGGATTAACTTAAGCTAATTATTTTTAAGAAACACAAGACTCAGGAATCCTTTTTAGCACCCTCTTAAGTGCCTAAAGAATTTATATAAAGGGCTTTGTTCCTGGAATAGAGCTATCACCACTGATACTGGTCAAGAATATGGGCTAGGTTTGGTGGAAGAAATTCATCAGAGCCTAGAGATCAGAGTCCACTCTGTCCCACTGTCTCTTCATGGCCCAGCAAACATTTGTTTACCAAGCGTTTGCTTTTCCATCTCCATGTTGACTGCCTTTCTTCCCTCTACCCACTACCCTTAACATCCCAAACCACTTCCCAAACCACTACCCTTAACATCTGCTTGTCTTTAGTTGATGATATTTAAGGTGGGGGTTTCAGTCATTTTGGCAAGTTACTCTGTTATCCTGAGTCTCTCCCATGTACATGCTGTTACACTTTTGTTTGATTTTTTCCTGTTAATCTGTCTCCTCCTCCTCCTACTACTACTAAGTCCCTTCAGTCGTGTCCGACTCTGTGTGACCCCATAGACGGCAGCCCACCAGGCTCCCTCGTCCCTGGGATTCTCCAGGCAAGAACACTGGAGTGGGTTGCCATTTCCTTCTCCTGTTAATTTAATTCATAGACTAGCCAGAAAAACCTGGCCAGAAGGGTAAGTGAAAATTTCTTCCTCCCCAACATACTCAACAGAAATGCACACATATGTTCAACAAAAGACATTTACTAGGTATGTCTTCAGGCCTCATTATATGTCAGAGACCTTTCCTGATACCCAATCTAAGGTAAGTCTCTGGGACTTCCAGAGTATTGGCAGTCCAATACTTAAGACTCCAAGCTTCCACTGCAGGAGATGTGGGTTTGATCCCTGAGTCAGGGAACTAAGATGTCACGGGCTGCCTGGCATGGCCAAAATAATAAAGATAAATAAATAAATCTACTTTAAATAGTACTTTATTGCCATCACTCTAAAAAAATAAACAAGTCTTCCCTGTTAGTCTTCTTATAGGATATCATTTTTTCCCTTCATAACACTAAACATAAGCATTGTCATGTAATTATACACTTATGTTGATCTGTTTCTGGGACTGCTATCCTTACTAAACTACATAGGAGTTCCCTGGCAGTCCAGTGGTTAGGACTCAGAGCTTTCACTGCCATTGGGCCCAGGTTCAATCCCTGGTCAGGGAACTACAGTCCTGCAAGCTGTACAATGCAGCCAAAAAACCCAAACCAAACCAAAACTACACTCTGTAGCCTCAGGGATCATATCCATTTTTTTTCCTCCCCTCTAGTACCCAGCCACAGTATCTGGTTCATAATATAGTACTTAGTAAACATCTTGGTCCCCTTCATGGATCACTGCCTTGCCATCGCAAAGGGGCGTGCGTAACTTAATGAAGCTATGAGCCATGCCGTGCAGGGCCACCCAAGACAGACAGGTCATAGGGGAGAGTTCTGACAAAATGTGATCCACTGGAGGGAATGGCAAACCACTCCAGTATACTTGCCATGAGAACCCCATGAACTGTATAAAAAGGCACAGGGACAGGGAAGCCTGGCATGCTGCAGTCCATGGGGTCGCAGAGTCGGGAGTCAGACACAACTTGGCGACTGAACAACGACAACAAAAACATTTTGGTGAATACTTTTGCATTTATCCTGCAGCTTCCCTCTCTCATCCCAGGGGCTTCCTGTTTGAGAAGCAGACCATCAGCTACAACTGTACACAGTCTTAATCCTGGACCAAGAGCAGTATTCAAAATAACCACCCTGAAGACACATTTCTGGGCTGAAGTAATTAAAAAAAGGAACGTCGATTTATACGCACAGTTAAAAAGAAAAATTCCCTTTCATTCGGATTTGAAAGGAACTTTCTTCATATTTAGAAAGTTTTTTTCCAATTTGCTTTTAAAAGGAAATGATATTTTTTTATTTCAGTTCTGCAAAGTTCAACTGCCAAACCCCTTCTTTTCCCAAGCTCCTGTAATTCATTTTGCTAAACCTACATTAACACTTCATTGCTTATATATACATCAGTACGTGTTTACATTCTATACACACAGCTCTTTCATACCCAACAAGGGGTCACCAAGATCTTGAACTAAAGGATACCAATAAACCAAATCCTGAACTGGGAACTGGGGTAGGGAGATCCATAGGGAGAAAAGGAAAGAGGGAAAAAGTCAAAGGAGAAAAATTAGGATGAACAAAATGTGGATGCCAACATCAGTAAATATTGAGTACCCACTGCATACCTCCGGTGGTTGTTTCCAAGCTTTCAGCCTTGGTTTTGCACCCATGTGTCAACACTGGTCTAAACCTGAGTGACCTGGCCCGGTCTACCTCATTCCTTACTGCTCTTCAGTCACAACGGTCACTTTCTGTTCCTAGAATACTGAGTTCTTTCTTACCACAAGGTCTTTTCCCTTACCCTTTCCTATACCTGGGACTACTTTTCACACTGCTTATTCTTCTGCACCCTACAGCTTTCAACTCAAACATCATCTCCTAAGAGTATAGTCTTGCCAGGCAGTCGCTCTCTACTTTCAGACCTCATCACAATCTGATACTTTTCTGTTCCTTTATCTGCCCCCATAGGCTGCTAAGTCACTTCAGTTGTGGAATAACAGGTGGAAAAAAAAAAAGACAAATTATTTCTATTTACTTATCTATTTTTGGCCACACCATGGGCAAAGGGGATCTTAGTTCCCTGACCAGAGATTGAACCCACACCTCCTGCAGTGGAAGCACTGAGTCTTAACCATTAGACCACCATGGAAGTCCCCCCAAAAGAAAATTTGAATTATTTACACATGTATGGAAGTCCCAGAAGATATGAGACGAGACTCATAAGGCGGCCAGATGACTGAGGCTCATCTCACCATTCTGAGAGCTATGGAGAGGGGAAGGGGGGTGAGGCTTCAAAGAGAGGTGAAGGTAACTCTTGGGAAAGTGAGAAGAGAAAGTGTTTGGCACACAAAGGCTGCCCTGCTTCAAGGGTAAGTCTCTTAGGTGAAAAAGTGATCTCTGGTAAGAGTTACCTTCCAGATACAGGCCCCCTTTCTAATGTATTCCATTGAAAGTAACTTTGACAGCTTTCAGAGCTTCTCCTCTATCTGCAGTTTCTCAAATTAATAGGTCCCCCCACATCCTTACGCCAAAAAGGCATATTTTGGGGTGCATTTCAGCCACCCTTTGTTCTTCTTTAGCAAAAGCTTTTTTCTGTTTGCTCACTGCTGCACTTCCCCTCCACATCTTGCACAGTACCTGATATGTGTGTGGATGGGCTCCATACATTCTGGTTGAGTTAACCACTCACCGGAGTCAATGAGTTCCACAGCAGAACCCGATTTACACTTTCCAATGTTTCATACATTTCTACAATGACAACTGTGTGATGAGTTTCCTAGCCAAGCTCCTACATGTCTCTTTCATGGCTTGCCATTCCAATATTCATCAAGGTCATGTTCCCTTACGTTTAGTTCTTGGTCTTCTTTCTATACAGCTTACTCTGCGCTGGACAATCTTATTTACACTTACTGCTTCCACTATGAACTGTGGAATGATGACTCCCAAATCACATATACAACCTTGGTCTCTTTCCTGAGTTCTAGAGAGAGGCATCTCCAACTTCCTGCTGACAATGTCACCCGAATCTCCTACAGATTTCTCAAAATCACAATTCACAAATGATCTTACGATCTAACATTTCCATTTCTAGATATATACTTGTAGGGGAGCAAAATGTGTCTCTCTGGCAAAAGGATTAACTTAAGCTAATTATTTTTAAGAAACACAAGACTCAGGAATCCTTTTTAGCACCCTCTTAAGTGCCTAAAGAATTTATATAAAGGGCTTTGTTCCTGGAATAGAGCTATCACCACTGATACTGGTCAAGAATATGGGCTAGGTTTGGTGGAAGAAATTCATCAGAGCCTAGAGATCAGAGTCCACTCTGTCCCACTGTCTCTTCATGGCCCAGCAAACATTTGTTTACCAAGCGTTTGCTTTTCCATCTCCATGTTGACTGCCTTTCTTCCCTCTACCCACTACCCTTAACATCCCAAACCACTTCCCAAACCACTACCCTTAACATCTGCTTGTCTTTAGTTGATGATATTTAAGGTGGGGGTTTCAGTCATTTTGGCAAGTTACTCTGTTATCCTGAGTCTCTCCCATGTACATGCTGTTACACTTTTGTTTGATTTTTTCCTGTTAATCTGTCTCCTCCTCCTCCTACTACTACTAAGTCCCTTCAGTCGTGTCCGACTCTGTGTGACCCCATAGACGGCAGCCCACCAGGCTCCCTCGTCCCTGGGATTCTCCAGNGTCTCTCCCATGTACATGCTGTTACACTTTTGTTTGATTTTTTCCTGTTAATCTGTCTCCTCCTCCTCCTACTACTACTAAGTCCCTTCAGTCGTGTCCGACTCTGTGTGACCCCATAGACGGCAGCCCACCAGGCTCCCTCGTCCCTGGGATTCTCCAGGCAAGAACACTGGAGTGGGTTGCCATTTCCTTCTCCTGTTAATTTAATTCATAGACTAGCCAGAAAAACCTGGCCAGAAGGGTAAGTGAAAATTTCTTCCTCCCCAACATACTCAACAGAAATGCACACATATGTTCAACAAAAGACATTTACTAGGTATGTCTTCAGGCCTCATTATATGTCAGAGACCTTTCCTGATACCCAATCTAAGGTAAGTCTCTGGGACTTCCAGAGTATTGGCAGTCCAATACTTAAGACTCCAAGCTTCCACTGCAGGAGATGTGGGTTTGATCCCTGAGTCAGGGAACTAAGATGTCACGGGCTGCCTGGCATGGCCAAAATAATAAAGATAAATAAATAAATCTACTTTAAATAGTACTTTATTGCCATCACTCTAAAAAAATAAACAAGTCTTCCCTGTTAGTCTTCTTATAGGATATCATTTTTTCCCTTCATAACACTAAACATAAGCATTGTCATGTAATTATACACTTATGTTGATCTGTTTCTGGGACTGCTATCCTTACTAAACTACATAGGAGTTCCCTGGCAGTCCAGTGGTTAGGACTCAGAGCTTTCACTGCCATTGGGCCCAGGTTCAATCCCTGGTCAGGGAACTACAGTCCTGCAAGCTGTACAATGCAGCCAAAAAACCCAAACCAAACCAAAACTACACTCTGTAGCCTCAGGGATCATATCCATTTTTTTTCCTCCCCTCTAGTACCCAGCCACAGTATCTGGTTCATAATATAGTACTTAGTAAACATCTTGGTCCCCTTCATGGATCACTGCCTTGCCATCGCAAAGGGGCGTGCGTAACTTAATGAAGCTATGAGCCATGCCGTGCAGGGCCACCCAAGACAGACAGGTCATAGGGGAGAGTTCTGACAAAATGTGATCCACTGGAGGGAATGGCAAACCACTCCAGTATACTTGCCATGAGAACCCCATGAACTGTATAAAAAGGCACAGGGACAGGGAAGCCTGGCATGCTGCAGTCCATGGGGTCGCAGAGTCGGGAGTCAGACACAACTTGGCGACTGAACAACGACAACAAAAACATTTTGGTGAATACTTTTGCATTTATCCTGCAGCTTCCCTCTCTCATCCCAGGGGCTTCCTGTTTGAGAAGCAGACCATCAGCTACAACTGTACACAGTCTTAATCCTGGACCAAGAGCAGTATTCAAAATAACCACCCTGAAGACACATTTCTGGGCTGAAGTAATTAAAAAAAGGAACGTCGATTTATACGCACAGTTAAAAAGAAAAATTCCCTTTCATTCGGATTTGAAAGGAACTTTCTTCATATTTAGAAAGTTTTTTTCCAATTTGCTTTTAAAAGGAAATGATATTTTTTTATTTCAGTTCTGCAAAGTTCAACTGCCAAACCCCTTCTTTTCCCAAGCTCCTGTAATTCATTTTGCTAAACCTACATTAACACTTCATTGCTTATATATACATCAGTACGTGTTTACATTCTATACACACAGCTCTTTCATACCCAACAAGGGGTCACCAAGATCTTGAACTAAAGGATACCAATAAACCAAATCCTGAACTGGGAACTGGGGTAGGGAGATCCATAGGGAGAAAAGGAAAGAGGGAAAAAGTCAAAGGAGAAAAATTAGGATGAACAAAATGTGGATGCCAACATCAGTAAATATTGAGTACCCACTGCATACCTCCGGTGGTTGTTTCCAAGCTTTCAGCCTTGGTTTTGCACCCATGTGTCAACACTGGTCTAAACCTGAGTGACCTGGCCCGGTCTACCTCATTCCTTACTGCTCTTCAGTCACAACGGTCACTTTCTGTTCCTAGAATACTGAGTTCTTTCTTACCACAAGGTCTTTTCCCTTACCCTTTCCTATACCTGGGACTACTTTTCACACTGCTTATTCTTCTGCACCCTACAGCTTTCAACTCAAACATCATCTCCTAAGAGTATAATCTTGCCAGGCAGTCGCTCTCTACTTTCAGACCTCATCACAATCTGATACTTTTCTGTTCCTTTATCTGCCCCCACCAACTCCTTCGAGGACAAGGACTGTAAATGTCTTCCCCAACTGCCTCTCCAGGACTTAGAACAGTGCATATTAGCACAGGCGGCAGCTGATAAATACTGTATTTGAATGAATGTTGGAGTTAGATGCTGTTTACCTGCATATTAAGGAAGAGGACCCTGAAGCCCAGAAACATTAAAATCAGTGCCAGACATGACTCCAGCCATCCTGAGCTATGATCTGGTCATTAGATTCTTGTGCATAGGTAAAATAACTAAAGCGCCGATTGGGAAGCATAGCAATAGCAAAGTGTAGCAGCGACCTCACGACTTCCTTTTCCTCCTCTCATCCACGCTTACTTTCGCCCGTCCTGACCGACGGGCCTCCCCGCCCAGCCCCGGGTCGTGTGGGTCCCTTACTAGGTAGGGATGAGAAGGCATTTGAGGAGCGTCACCCCGAGCGCCAAAGCCGAAAACCAATTGTTACCGCCGGTCGCGATCCCGAGAGCCGCCATTGCTACGGCGCCGCCAGCTTTCAATCAACTAGACCCGCCTGCACGGCCCCGCGCATGCGGGGGGCCCTCGGAGGTGGCGCCCGCGAGCTGCGCGCATGCGCCTAGCCGCTCAGCCGCCGAGGTAGAGGGAGGCCGGAGCTGGGGCGTTTAAACCTCCCGCTCTCACCGCCCCGCCCCCTTCCCCGCCCCGACAGCCTCCCAGAGTCTGCGCGGTTTCCAGAGCGACAAGTTAAGTTTCACAGGCTGTTTTTTTCTCTTTTGGTTCTCAAAGTTGTCGGGTGTCAGCTCTGGCTGTCGATTTTGCCTGTCGTTGGGAAACCTAGCTGAGAGAAAACTGTGTTTTTTCGTAGAGCCGTTCACGTACTAATGGAAAGAATTGTAATCCCAGAGTAATAGTGGATAAAAGTACCTCAGGATATTAGAGGCACCAAATGTGAACACCTAGAGTATTATTAGCTCCAGGCAGAAAATGGCCTGGGCAGAGATTCCGACGGGAAAGCTTGGGGAAGCACCTGCCTGAGGGGAGCCCGCTGTGAAGCCTGACTAAAGTCTAGTGCTTCTTCTTTGTGAACTCTTGGGGCCTTGCTAAAGTTCAGATTCTCAGTAGGACTTACAAAGTCCTACAGTGGATACTGCTGATACCCGGGCCAAAAGAGACGAGGCATAAAGAATGGAGCTAGTCTTGTCTCCCTTGTGTACTGTCTGATGTTGGACAAATGCCTTAAAAAAATTTTTTTTTGTTAGAGTACAGTTGATTTACAATGTGTTTGTTTATGCTGTAGAGCAAAGTGAATCAGTTATACATATATCCACTCTTTTTTAGATTCCCTTCCTTTTTAGGTCACCAGGGAGTACTGAGTAGAGCTCCCTGTGCTATACAGTAGGTCCTTGTTATCTATTTTATACACAGCAGTGCTCAACATTCAGAAAACGAAGATCATGGCATCTGGTCCCATCACTTCATGGGAAATAGATGGGGAAACAGTGTCAGACTTTATTTTTTGGGGCTCCAAAATCACTGCAGATGGTGACTGCATCCATGAAATTAAAAGATGCTTACTTCTTGGAAGAAAAGTTATGACCAACCTAGATAGCATATTGAAAAGCAGAGACATTACTTTGCCAACAAAGGTCCGTCTAGTCAAGGCTATAGTTTTTCCAGTGGTCATGTATGGATGTGAGAGTTGGACTGTGAAGAAAGCTGAGCACCAAAGAATTGATGGTTTTGAACTGTGGTGTTGGAGAAGACTCTTGAGAGTCCCTTGGACTGCAAGGAGATCCAACCAGTCCATCCTAAAGGAGATCAGCCTTGGGTGTTCTTTGGAAAGAATGATGCTAAAGCTGAAACTCCAGTACTCTGGCCACCTCATGAAAAGAGTTGACTCACTGGAAAAGACTCTGATGCTGGGAGGGATTGGGGGCAGGAGGAAAAGGGGACGACAGAGGATGAGATGGCTGGATGGCATCACCGACTCAATGGACGTAAGTTTGAGTGAATTCCGGGAGATGATGATGGACAGGGAGGCCTGGCGTGCTGCGATTCATGGGGTCACAAAGAGTCAGACACGACTGAGCGACTGAACTGAACTGAACTTGCATAAAATATTCCATTGGTATCTCTAATTTTCTTGAAAAGGTCTCTAGTCTTTCCCATTCTATTGTTTTCCTCTATTTCTTTGCATTGTTCACTGAGGAAGGCTTTCTTATCTCTCATTTCTGAAAGAGATAAAAGTGGTGTCTTCTTCCTAGAGTGGTGGTGAGGATTAAATGAGAACACATAAATTGCTTGATATGATGCCAGGACAGAATAAATGTTCAATAAACAATGTTTCAGAGAAGTACCTTGCTGAAAGATGAACAGCAGGTAGGTGACAGTGTCACTCTCCTTATATGAGTGTATGCCCTCTCTCAACTTCAAATTCCACCCACGTGAATTGTTGTTCAGTCACTAAGTTGCATCCTACTCTTTGCAACCCCATACTGCAGTATACCAGACTTCCCTGTCCCCACATGAATACGACACTCAAATTTATATCTCAGGCCCAGCCCTTTTATTTCACCTCCAGACTGTTATATCCAACTGCCTACCTGCCATCTCTTTATTGTTCAGTCACTCAGTCATGTCCAACTCTTTGTGACCCCGTGGACTGTAGCATGCCAGGCTTCCCTTTCCTTCACCATCTCCTGGAGTTTGCTCAAACCTCATGTCCATTGAGTTGGTAATGTCATCCAACCATTTTGTCCTCTGCCATCCTCTTCTCCTCCTGTCTTCAGGCTTTCCCAGCATCAGAGTCTTTTCCAATGAGTCAGCTCTTTGCTTCAGGTGGCCAAAGTATTGAAGCTTCAGCTTCAGAATCAGTCCTTTCAATGAATATTCAGGACAGATTTTCTTTAGGATGGACTGGTCGGATCTCCTTGCTGTCCAAGGGACTCTCAAGAGTCTTCTCCAGCACCACAGTTCAAAAGCATCAATTCTTCAGCAATCAACCTGCTTTATGGTCCAACTCTCACATCCATACATGACTACTAGAAAAACCATAGCTTTAACTATAAGGACCTTTGTCACCAAAATGATGTCTCTGCTTTTTAATAGGCTGTCTAGGTTTGTCATAGTTTCCTTCCAAGGAGGAAGGAAATGTCTTTTAATTTCATGGCTGCAGTCACCACCACAGTGATTTTGGAGCCCAGAAAAATAAAATTTGTGGCTGTTTCCGTTTTTTCCTATCTATTTGTCACAAAGTGATGTGACTAGATGGCACATGGGATCTAGTTCCCTGACCAGAGATCAAACCTGGGGCCTCTTGCTTTAGGAGCACAGTCTTAGTCACTGGACCACCAGGAAAGTCCCTCTTAGATGTTTTAAAGGCACTTTATTTTGGTTTCCTAGGTTGCTGTAAAAAATTACCACAAATTTAAAACAACAAAAATTTATTCTTCTACAGTTCTGGAGATCAGACATCTAAAATCAATCTCACTAGGCAAAAGTCACAGCGACATCAGCATTGGTGCCTTATGGAGGTTCTGAGAGGAGAATCTTTTCTTTTTCAGCTTTTAGAAGTTGCCTGTATTCCTTGATCCCTTCCTTGGATCACTCTAACCTCTTGCTTCTACTGACACATCTATTACTTTTTAGACTCATATCTCCCTTGCTTGCCTTTCATAAGGATACCTGTGAGTGCATCTGGGGCGCTCCCATCTCAAAATATTTAACACAATCACATCTGCAATATCCTGTTTGCCATTTAAGGTAATATTCATGAGTTCCAGGGTTTAGGACATGGTTATCTTTGGAGGCCATTATTCCGTTTACTACACAACTCACACTCAGTGTATCCAAAACTGAACTCATGATATTTTAGTATTATCCACTCAGAGAATGACACCAATCATTTCATTTGTTCACCTCCCCTGCTTCATACCTACAAACTCACTGTGAACTTACTAACTCAGTGAAGGTGAAGGTGAAGGTGAAGGTGAAGTCGCTCAGTCGTGTCCGACTCTTTGCGACCCCGTGGACTGTAACCTGCTAGGCTTCTCCGTCCGTGGGATTCTCCAGGCAAGAATACTGGAGTGGATTGCCATTTCCTTCTCCAGGGGATCTTCCCAACCCAGGGATCGAACCTGGGTCTCCCGCATTGGAGGCAGACGCTTTAACCTCTGAGCCACCACTAACTCAGTACCCGTTCCCAATTCCCTTTCTTCCTTTTCATTTTCTTCTAAAGAGTCTAGAAATTTAACAGTTTATCTTGCAGCTTCCCTGGAAGCTAGGTGTGGCCTGATGACACAGTTCTGTCTAGTAGGACTTACAGAGAAGTCTGCTGGGGGTTTCTGGGAAAGGATTTATTTTAAATTCTTCTAAAAGAGGCAGTTGTTATGGATTTTGCCCCTTTTTTCATTCTTCCTGCCTTAGACTTGGTCATGATGCATGGAATGGGACTCTGAGGAAAAGGCACATCATGCTGGCCCTGACATCACTGAGCTGCTAAACAAATCCTGTCTACCTCCAGAATTATTCTTACCTTTTTATTGTCTAAGGAAATTTATTAAGCGAGGAAACACATACACACACATCATCATCCTTATGTATCTGGGCCACTATTATTAGATTGTCTCCTCCTTCCAGTTAAAATGTTTCTAACTGCTATTGCCAAATCCTGTCCATTTGGCTTCTTTGATGACATCCACTCCTCTCCACCTTCTATTCTCTTGTCTAGCCTAACTGACTTGCTTTCAACTTCTAGTACATGTCATGTTCCCTCCTGTCACTGCACCTTTACACATTCTTTCCCTATGTTTGGAATGTTCTTTCTTCTCCCAGTTGAAAAACAAAATTAAAAAAAAAATTCAAATTAGTCTTAAAGATCATATTGGTTTTATTCAATGATTTACGAATCAAGCAGCATCTGTCTGGCAGATAGAGTGGAATTCTGAAGAGCTATATGGAAAAGATGACTGTTATAGGCAGAGGGGAGCAAGAACAAAGAAGTTATGCTAGGCAAAAAAGCAGATTGGTTATTGCAAGGTTTCTTTTCCTATAGGGGATGCCAGGGGGTTGTCAGGAAGATTACTCACCTAGTGATACAGTGATTCCTGATTTTCTGGTTTTCAATTCCATTTCTGGGAGGACAAAACTGTAATTATATTGACTGGGGGATTTTTGCAGAAACTAATGGCTGTGGCCGGTGATTTTTATTTTGACCAGCCAAAAATTAATTCTGTTATTTCACCAACACTTTGTGGGTTATTACATTCAGTAGTTTACCTGACACTCCTGTAAAGTCTTCTTCAGCACTGTGAATTTAATTTTCACTTTCCATATCAGAATCAATCACTGAGATTTTTTGTCTTTCTGTTGTTCTAATATTCACATCATCTGAATCAGAACTATATTCTGAGGCACTAGGTATTTATGTTGCTTGGACAATCAGAGAAAGTATCTCCGTAAAATTCACTGAAAAAATTTTCTTCACTCAAAATTTTGTGATATGTCATTTTTGAAAATTTTAAGGTAATAAACTTGCATTTACAATATACACAAGATAGGAACAAAAACCTAATGGAGCAAAAAATGAATGATAATGAATCATAAGTTGTATAATGAACTACTGATCAATTTTAAGCTCTAACAACTTTGCACGGTGATGTTAATTCTATCACTCTCTAAAAACAAGTTGATTTCTGTCTCTGGTCAATAATGTGTTAAGTCTTATTTTGATGATGTGGAGCTTAGCATAAGTGATTCCATTTTGGGCCTATTGTCTTGTTTTTAATTTCTCTCTAAGCTAGATATCTCTCCATTCTTTAGGTCTTAGATCAAGCATCACTTTCCCAGGAAAACCTTCCCTGTCCTTGCTTCAAGCACCTGTCCGCTGAGGGCAATTTTACATTTATTTGTGTGATTATCTAATTTCCCATTAGGTTTTCATACCATGACGGTAGGGACCTTGTCTGTTTTTACTCAAAACTGGCAGAGCAGCCACTACAACATATGCACTCCATATTTGTTGAATGGCATGTATGTCTGGAACATGATTCCAACCCAAGTCTCTCCTACCGGAATCACTCTTTTTTCCCCACAGTTTACCACCCAGAGTAGATTTCAAACCTGGGGAGATTTTGTGCCATTTTTCCAACTCCTTGTCACATTTTAGTATTCTTGCAATATTTCATACCTTTTTATTATTGCATTTGTTATGGTGATTTGTGATCAATGATTTTTGATGTTACTGTTGGTGAGGGGGAGCATTTTGCCCTCTACCCTTCTTGAGTTCTTGTGGCTGGACTAGTAACAGAATTGACAAAAGACAGCTTAACAGAAGAAAAATAAACCAATTTTAATTCATGCACATGGAGGTCCCATAGAAATGGGACCTAAGAAGTGGCCACACAGGAGACTTTCCTGCTTTTTAGACAAAAAGGGAAAGCAAAAAACTAAATTTGTGAGGAATTGACAGGACTAAGAAACTTAGGTTTTGGGTGACCAATTAGTGAAGAAACTAAACAGAGCTTGGACTTGGGATAGTAAATTAAAGAAGTTATAGGTTTATTTATATTATAGGCTTCTTGGCTCTGAATTCCCTATCTTTGGCAGTCAGAGTGTCTGCCAATGCAGGGAGCACACCTTTTGCATGGGAAAGATTTCTTTCCTGCTTTCAGGGAGACAGAAGGGAGACTCAGAGTCTACATTGGCTGTTTCTTATGTAACTTTAATTCAAAATAACTAATACGCCATCGAGGCCCATTTTGGAGTGGCTCCTATCTTGGGCTCCAACTTTACTATTGCAATTGTTTTGGTGTGCCACTAGCCATGCCCATAGAAGATGGTAAGTTAAATGGATAAATATTGTGTGTTCTGACTGCGCCACCAACTGGCCATTCCTCTGTCTCTCTCCTATTTCCTGAGACACAATAATATTGAAATTAGGCCAATTAATAACTCTACAAAGGCTTCTGAGTGTGCAGGTGAAAGGATGAGTCACACATCTCTTGCTTTAAATCAAAATCTAGAAATGATGAAGCTTAGTGAGGTGGGCATGTCAAAGTCTTCCTCTTGCACCAGTGGGCCACATTGTGAATACAAATGAAAAGTTCATGAAGGACATTAAAACTGCTACTGCAGTAAACACACAAATGATGAGAAACCAAAGCAGCCTTATTGCCGTTATGGAGGAAGTTTTAGTGGTTTGGATAAAAGGTTAAAGTAGCCACAACATTCCCTTAAGGCATACCCTAGTCCAGAGCAAGTCTCTAACTTTCTTCAATTCCATGAAAGCTGAGAGAGGCGAGGAACCTGCCGAAGAGTTTGAAGCTAGCAGAGGTTGGTCCATGATGTTTAAGGAATGGAGTCATCTCCATAACACAAAAGAGCAAGATAAAACAGCAAGTGCTGATGTAGGAGCTGCAGTAAGTTATCCAGGAGATCTAGCTGAGATAATAAAGGTGGCTATACCAAAAAACAGATTTTCAAAGTAGACAGAATAACCTTATATTAAAAGAAGACATCATCTAGAACTTTCATAGCTAGAGAAGAGAAGTCAGTTCCAGATTTCAAAGGACAGGCTGATTCTCTTAGAGTCGAATGCATCTAGTGACTTTTAAGTGGATGCCAGTGCTCATTTACCATTCTGAAAATCCTAGGACCCTTAAGAATCATGCTAAATCTACTCAGCCCATGCTCTATAAATAGAGCAATAAAACCTGGGTGACAACATGGTTTACTCCTCTTCTAAGCACATTGTTGTGACCTAATGCTAAAAAAAAAATTTCTTTCAAAATGTAACTTCTCATTGACAATGCACCTGATCACCTATGAGCCCTGATGGAGATCTACAATAACATTCATTTTTTCATGCCTGCTCAAACAACATCCCATCTTATAGCCCATGGATCAGGGAGTAACTTTGTCTTTCAAATCTTATTGTTTAAGAAATACATTCCTTAAGGCTGTAAATGCTACAGATAGTGATTCCTCTGATGAATCTGGGCTGAATCAATTGAAAATCTTCTCAAAAGGATTCACCGTTCTAGATGCCATTAAGAACATTCATATTTCATGGGAAGAAGTAAAAATATCAACATTAACAAGAGTTTGGAGGAAGTTGACTCCAGCCGTTATGGACGGCTTTGATGGGTTCAAGACTTCAGAGAAAGAAGTAACTGCAGACGTGGAAATAGCAAGGGAATTAGATTTAGAATTGGGGCCTGAAGATATAACCGAATTGCTGCAATCTCATCATAAGACTTTTAACAGATGAGTTGCTTCTTATGGATGAGCAAGGAAAGTAGTTTCTTGAGATGGAAACTACTCCTGGTGATGATGTTGTGAAGATTCTCAAAGAGACAAGAAAAGACTTAGAATAGTATATAAACTTAGTTGATAAAGCAGCAGCAGCAGCAGGGTTTGAAAGGATGGACTTCAGTTTTGAAAAAAGTTCATCTTTGCATGCTACAGAGAAATTGTTTGTGAAAGGAAGAGCTGATTGATGCAGCAAATTTCATTGTTTTATTTTAAGAAACTGCCACAGCCACCCAAACCTTCATCAACCACCACCTTGATCGGTCAGTAGCCATCAACATCAAGGCAAAACCCTCCATCAGCAAGAAGTTTTAGATGATGGTTAGCCTTTTTTAGTAATAACGTATTTAAAAATTAAGGTATGTACATATTTTTTTTAGACATAATACCATTGCACAATAGACTACAGCATAGTGTAAAGATAACTTTTATATGCACTGGGAAACCCAAAATTCATGGGATTGCTTTACTGCAATATTTGTTTTATTGTGGTGATCTGGAACCGACCCCGAATATTTTTGAGGTAAGCCTGTACTTCCTTAGTTGTGGCTTATATTCTCACCTCATAATCCAGATGGGAAATTCTGCTTATTCACTGGTTTCCAGGCAGATCTGCTTATACACGGTATTTATGAATACAAAATACTTGACTGAAGAGCTGTGGGTCACATAGCAAATCCTTTAAAATCTATAGGAGTCAGCCTGGCCCTGGCTTCCCCGCTTTGCCCTTTCCTTGTGCAGTACCAGTCTCACCATTTCCCTGGTCTCCCCTTACTCTCTGAATCAACAAATCTCTTCCAGAAGGAGAGCAATTTCAGAGCACTTTCTGCTCCTAGCCTCTTCTTCCATCCAAGAGCTTATCAAGGTTTTTTTTTTCCCAAACAAAGGCAACTCCTTTTCAGAGAGGGATTCTGTGGCCACCTGTTAGGATAATCGTTTTCCATTCCTGTTCCTAATTATATGTTTATGAGTATTGCGCCCATGGATCTGAATCAGGTCTTACTTGGTTTGTTTTGTTTACCCCAACTTCCTGCGCTGAACTCTCAGTAACATTTGTATTGATGAATTGTAACAATGAATTGGGAGAAGGAAATGGCAATTCACTCCCCTGTTCTTGCCTGGAGAATGCCAGGGACAGGGGAGCCTGGTGGGCTGCCGTCTATGGGGTCACACAGAGTCGGGCACGACTGAAGCGACTTAGCAGCAGCAGCAACAATGAACTGATGGTTCTCAACTGATGGTTGAGAAAATGGTTGAAAAGTTGATTCAAAGAATGAATGCTGCTGCTGCTGCTAAGTCGCTTCATAATGAATAGGTTGATGATAATTTGATCTAATGGTTCCCAGGGATCGTTGCTATGCAAAAGGGGCTGACTGACTAAGAGTCTAGCTCTTATTCTAGTCCCATTTCTGCCTTTAACTTGCTAAATATCCACAGGCTATCACTTTTCCTTTCTGTACTTTGGCTGTAAAATGAGAAGGTGGCTCCTAATTATTCCTTTCTTTTCTGTCAACCACACCTCATTCTAATCCCACCTGATACCTGAAGCTTCACCGTGGTTGGCCGGCTGGGTAGCTTATTATTAAAACCCACCTGTCTGGCTAAGAAGTGCTTTCAAAGCTAGGACCCGCCTGGAATTGTTTCAGCCAACACATCGTATTCAGCAACACCAGATTTTACCACCTGCACTTCCCTCATTCTCCTCTAATGCCTTAACTAAGCTGGATGTTGAATGAGCTCCCTTTCATCTTTCCCCAGCTTTATGTATTAAATCTCACCAGCCTTTTCCTACACCCAGCCCTCAACCACAAGGGCTTTGTATATGCACTTCCTTAACGGTCCACTGGAGAAGGGAATGGCAAGCCACTTTAGTATTCTTGCCTTGAGAACCCCATGAACAGTATGAACAGGCAAAATGATAGGATATCAAAAGAGGAACTCCCCAGGTCATTAGGTGCCCAATATGCTACTGGAGATCAGTGGAGCAATAAGTCCAGAAAGAATGAAGGGATGGAGCCAAAGCGAAAACAATACCCAGTTGTGCATGTGACTGGTGATAGAAGCAAGATCCAATGCTGTAAAGAGCAATACTGCATAGGAACCTGGAATGTCAGGTCCATGAATCAAGGCAAATTGGAAGTGGTCAAACAAGAGATGACAAGGGTGAACGTCGACATTCTAGGAATCAGCGAACTAAAATGGACTGGAATGGGTGAATTTAACTCAGATGACCATTATATCTACTACTG
>SJYT01059681.1:0-21101 GCA_006410635.1 Cephalophus harveyi
CTGGGATTCTCCAGGCAAGAACACTGGAGTGGGTTGCCATTTCCTTCTCCAATGGGTGAAAGTGAAAAATGAAAGTGAAGTCGCTCAGTCGTGTCCAACTCTGACTCTTCGCGACCCCATGGACTGCAGGCCACCAGGCTCCTCCATCCATGGGATTATCCAAGCAAAAGTACTGGAGTGGGTTGCCAAAAATAAGCAATAAATACACAGATATGTGTTTTGCATAATGATCATCATTAGATGTGTATAAGAGACAGGACCTAGAGAGCAGAAAGAAGAAAAACAAGTGAATATTCAAATGTAAGATAGCTATAATCTCCATAATTAATGAAAGATATGAGTCTCAAAATTAATGAAAAATTACTCAAATTGGGTAAATAAAAATAAGTCTGTATATAAACACAATACATTGAAATTGCAGAAATTCAGCGGTAAAAAGAAAATGTAAAATTCACCTAAACAGAAGACAGAAAGTAAAGTTTTATAGCAATTTTAACCTCGGGTGACTTATGGAAACAAGCAAACGAAAATATCAAAGAAAATGAAATAATATTTTTAATGTACAGAAGAAAATGACTCAGAATTTTATTTCTTGGAAGATTGTCCTTAAGTAGTAAAAGTAAAAGACATCTCCAAACAAAAATGGGGAAATTTACCACTCATAGACTCTTGCTGAAATTACTTGGCCTAGAGTATGTATTTTCGGAGAAGGTGATGGCACCCCACTTCAGTACTCTTGCCTGGTAAATCCCATGGATGGAAGAGCCTAGTGGGCTGCAGTCCATGGGGTCGCAAAGAGTCGGACATGACTGAGCGACTTCACTTTCACTTTTCACTTTCATGCATTGGAGAAGGAAATGGCAACCTACTCCAGTGTTCTTGCCTGGAGAATCCCAGGGACAGGGGAGCCTGGTGGGCTGCCGTCTATGGGGTCGCACAGAGTCGGATACGACTGAAGCAACTTAGCAGCAGCAGCAGCAGCAGCAGAGTATGTATTTTAGGAAGAAGAAAGAGGAAAGCAAAGGTAAGAATTATTAGTAAAGAAAATGGCAAATACATAAACACAATTAAGTATGAACTGGTGGCTCAGTGGTAAAGAATTTGCCTGCCAGTGCAAGAGATGTGGGTTCAATCCCTGAGTCAAAAAGATCCACTGGAGGAGGAAATAATAACTCATTCCAATATTCTTGCCTAGGAAACCTCATGGACAGAGGAGTCTGGTGGGGTACAGACCACGTGGTCACAAAAAGAGTTGGACAAAACTGAGTGACTGAGCATGTGCACACACACACACACACAATAGTAAGGATACAACAATAAAGATTGTATAGGGAACTTTTTGAAAAGGTAGAACTAACAATTATGAAACAAAGTGATAGGTGTAAAAGTATTCTACGAGCCTTCTATTAATCAAGGCTTTATGAGAACTAAATGATTAATTTTAAAATGTGGAATCACTAATATTTTAAATATTTAATGTAGCTGCCAAAATAATGAAAAGAGAATGTATAACTTTCCAAATTACTAAAAGGTAAAAAATTAAAGGTTTTTTAGTAAATAAAAATAACTAAATGAGATGTTAGATATAAGTCCACACTATATTAGAAATTACAATAAAATAACTAGATTAAAGAGTCAGCTGAGAGTTTCTCAGATGTGTATTCAAATTTTAATTGCATCATAGAGGAAAAGAACACTTAAAATAATGACACAGGAAGGCAAATATGAATGATAGAGGGCTGGAAAAAGTTGGTCCAAATATGTACTACCATAAAAAACTGATATAACTCTATTAAAAATAAGCAATGCTGCTGCTGCTGCTGCTAAGTCGCTTCAGTCGTGTCTGACTCTGTGTGACCCCAGAGACAGCAACCTACCAGGCTCCCCCATCCCTGGGATTCTCCAGGCAAGAACACTGGAGTGGGTTGCCATTTCCTTCTCCAATGGGTGAAAGTGAAAAATGAAAGTGAAGTCGCTCAGTCGTGTCCAACTCTGACTCTTCGCGACCCCATGGACTGCAGGCCACCAGGCTCCTCCATCCATGGGATTATCCAAGCAAAAGTACTGGAGTGGGTTGCCAAAAATAAGCAATAAATACACAGATATGTGTTTTGCATAATGATCATCATTTCACTAAAAAATTATACCATCATGTAGTATATAGATATAATTTTAAGCATATAGATATAATTTATAAATGTATAAATTAGATCGACAGGACACAAAGGCTGACAAGAACTAAACAAAATGCACAATAATGTAGAAACTTACTTTATTTTTTAAATTTTATTTATTTTAATTGGAGGCTAATTACCTTACAATATCGTAGTGCTTTTGCCATACATTGACATGAAACAGCCATGGGTGTACATGTGTTCCCCATCCTGAGCCCCACTCCCACCTCTTCCCCATCCCATCCCTCTGGGTCATCCCAGTGCACCAGAGCATCCTGTCTCATGCGTCAAACCTGGACTGGCGATCTGTTTCACATATGATAACATACATGTTTCAGTGCTATTCTCACAAATCATCCCACCCTCACCTTCTCCCACAGAGTCTGAAAGACTATTCTATACATCTGTGTCTCTTTTGCTGTTTCACATATAGGATCATCATTACCATCTTTCTAAATTCCATATATATGTGTTAGTATACTGTATTGGTGTTTTTCTTTCTGGCTTACTTCATTCTGTATAATCAGCTCCAGTTTCATCCACCTCATTAGAACTGATTCCAATGTATTCTTTTAATGGCTGAGTAATATTCCATTGTGTATATGTACCACTGCTTTCTTATCCATTCATCTGCTGATGGACATCTAGGTTATTTCCATGTCCTGGCTATTATAAACAGTGCTGTGATGAACATTGGGGTACTCGTATCTCTTTCAGTTCTGGTTTCCTCCGTGTGTATGCCCAGGAGTGGGATTGTTGGGTCATATGGCAGTTTTATTTCCAGTTTTTAAAGAATCTCCACACTGTTCTCCATAGTGGCTATACTCGTTTGCATTCCCACCAACAGTGTAAGAGGGTTCCCTTTTCTCCACACCCTCTCCAGCATTTATTGCTTGTAGACTTTTGGATAGCATTTCTGACTGGCATGAAATGGTACCACATTGTGGTTTTGATTTGCATTTCTCTGATAATGAGTGATGTTGAGCATCTTTTCATGTATTTGTTAGCCATCTGTATGTCTTCTTTGGAGAAATATCTGTTCAGTTCTTTGGCCCAATTTTTGATTGGGTCATTTGGTTTTTTGCAATTGACCTGCAGGAGTTGCTTGTATTTATTTATTTATTTTTTGAGATTAATTATTTGTCAGTTGCTTTCTTTGCTATTATTTTCTCCCATTTTGAAGGCTGTCTTGTCACCTTGCTTATAGTTTCCTTCGTTGTGCAAAAGCTTTTAAGTTTAATTAGGTCTCATTTGTTTATTTTTGATTTTATTTCCATGACTCTGGGTGGTGGGTCATAGAGGATCCTGCTGTGGTTTATGTCAGAGAGTGTTTTGGCTATTTTCCTCTAGGAGTTTTACAGTTTCTGGTCTTACATTTAGATCTTTAATCTATTTTGACTTTATTTTTGTGTATGGTTTTAGAAAGTGTTCTAGTTTCATTCTTTTACAAGTGGTTGACCAGTTTTCCCAGTACCACTTGATAAAGAGATTGTCTTTTCTCCATCTTGCCTCCTTTGTCAAAAATAAGGTCTCCATAGGTGCGTGGATTTATCTCTGGGCTTTCTATTTTGTTCCATTGATCTGTGTTTCTGTCTTTGTGCAGGTATCAAACTGTCTTGATGACTGTAGCATTGTAGTAGGGCCTGAAGTCAGGCAGGTTGATTCCTCCAGTTCCATTCTTCTTTCTCAAGATTGCTTTGGCTATTCGAGGTTTTTTGTATTTCCATACAAATTGTGAAATTATTTTTTCTAGTTCTATGAAAAATACTGTTGGTAGCTTGATAGGGATTGCATTGACTCTATAGATTGCTTTGGTTAGTATACTCATTTTCACTATATTGAGTCTTCCCATCCATGAACATGGTATATTTCTCCACCTATTTGTGTCTTCTTTGATTTCCTTCATCAATGTTTTTAGATTCCTAAGTATTTTATTCTTTTCATTGCAATGGTGAATGGAATTATTTCCTTAATTTCTCTTGCTGTTTTCTCCTTATTAGTGTATAGGAATCCAAGGGATTTCTGTGTGTTAATTTTATATCCTGAAACTTTACTGTATTCATTGATTAGCTCTAGTAACTTTCTGGTGGAGTCTTTAGGGATTTCTATGTAGAGAATCATGTCATCTGCAAACAGTGAGAATTTTAGTTCTTTTTTTCCAAACTGGATTCCTTTATTTTTCTTCTCTGATTGTTAAGGCCAAAACTTCCAAAACTACATAGAATAGTATTAGTGAGAGTGGGCACACTTGTCTTGTTCCTGATTTTAGGGGAAATGCTTTCAGTTTTTTCACCATTGAGGATAATGTCTGCTGTGGGTTTGTTATATATAGCTTTTATTATGTTGAGGTGTGGTCCTTCTATGCCTAGTTTCTGGAGAGTTTTTATCATAAATGGATATTGAATTTTGTCAAAGGCTTTCTCTGCATCTACTGAGATAATCATATCATTTTTATCTTTCAATTTTTTAATGTGGTGTATTATGTTGATTGATTTGTGGATATTGAAGATATCTTGCATACCTGGGATAAAGCCCACTTCATCATGATGTATGATCTTTTTAATATGCTGTTGGATTCTGTTTGCTAGAATTTTGTTAAGGATTTTTGCATCTATGTTCATCAGTGACATTGACCTGTAGTTTTCTTTTTTTGTGGCATCTTTGTCTGGTTTTGGTATTAAGGTGATGGTGGCCTCATAGAATGAGTTTGGAAGTTGACCTTCTGAAATTTTCTGGAAGAGTTTGAGCAGGATAGGTGTTGGTTCTTCTCTAAACTTTTGGTAGAATTCAGCTGTGAAGCCATCTGGTCCTGGGCTTTTGTTTGCTGGAAGATTTCTGATTACAGTTTCAATTTCCATGCTTGTGATGTGTCTGTTAAGATTTTGTATTTCTTACTGGTTCAGTTTTGGAAAGTTGTACTTTTCTAAGAATTTGTTCATTTCTTCCAAGTTGTCTATTTTCTTGGCATATAGTTGCTGATAGTAGTCTCTTATGATCCTTTGTAGTTCTGTGTTGTCAGTTGTGATTTCTCCATTTTCGTTTCTAATTTTGTTGATTTGATTCTTTCTCCTTTGTTTCTTGATGAGTCTGGCTAATGGTTTGTCAATTTTATTTATCTTCTCAAAGAACCAGCTTTTGGCTTTGTTGATTTTTGCTATGGTGTCTTTTGTTTCTTTTGCTTTTATTTCTGCCCTAATTTTTAAGACTTCTTTCCTTCTACTAACCCTGGGGTTCTTAATTTCTTCATTTGCTAGTTGCTTTAGGTGTAGAGTTATGTTATTTATTTGACTTTTTCTTGTTTCTTGAGGTAAGCCAGTATTGTTATGAAGCTTCCCCTTAGCACTGTTTTTACAGTGTCCCATAGTTTTTGGGTTGTTGTGTTTTCATTTTCATTCATTTCTATGCATATTTTTATTTCTTTTTTTATTTCTTCTGTGATTTGTTGGTTATTCAGCAGCGTATTGTTCAGCCTCCATATGCTGGAATTTTTAATAGTTTTTCTCCTATAATTGACATCTAATCTTACTGCATTGTGGTCAGAAAAGATGCTTGGAATGATTTCCATTATTTTGAATTGACCAAGGCTAGATTTATGGCCCAGGATGTGATGTATCCTGGAGAAGCTTCCATGTGCGCTTGAGAAAAAGGTGAAATTCGTTGTTTTGGGGTGAAATGTCCTATAGATATCAATTAGGTCTATCTGGTCCATTGTATCATTTAAAGTTTGTGTTTCCTTGTTAATTTTCTGTTCAGTTGATCTATCCATAGATGTGAGTGGGGTATTACAGTCTCCCACTATTGTGTTGTTAATTTCCCCTTTCATACTTGTTAGCATTTGCCTTACATATTGTGGTGCTCCTATGTTGGATGCATCAGTTCAGTTCAGTTCAGTCACTCAGTCGTGTCCAACACTTTGCGACCCCATGAATCACAGCACACCAGGCCTCCCTGTCCATCACCAACTCCCGGAGTTCACTCAGACTCATGTCCATTGAGTCAGTGATGCCATCCAGCCATCTCATCCTCTGTCGTCCCCTTCTCCTCCTGCCCCCAAATCATGTTGTACTCTGCATATAAGTTAAACAAGCAGAGTGTACAGCCTTGACATACTCCTTTTCCTATTTGGAGCCAGTCTGTTGTTCCATGTCCAGTTCTAACTGTTGCTTCCTGACCTGCATACAAATTTCTCAAGAGGCAGGTCAGGTGGTCTGGTATTCCCATCTCTTTCAGAATTTTCCACAGTTTATTGTGATCCACACAGTCAAAAGCTTTGGCATAATCAATAAAGCAGAAATAGAGGTTTTTTTCTGGAACTCTCTTGCTTTTTCCATGATCCAGCGGATGTTGGCAATTTGATCTCTGGTTCCTCTGGCTTTTCTAAAACCAGCTTGAACATCAGGAAGTTCACGGTTCACATATTGCTGAAGCTTGGCTTGGAGAATTTTGAGCATTACTTTACTAGCATGTGAGATGAGTGCAATTGTGTGGTAGTTTGAGCATTCTTTGGCATTGCCTTTCTTTGGAATTGGAATGAATATATTTATAATTGTTATCTCTTCTTCTGGATTGATCCTTTGATCATTATGTAGTGTCCTTCTTTGCCTCTTTTTACAGCCTTTATTTTAAAGTCTAATTTATCTGATGTGAGTATTGCTACTCCTGCTTTCTTTTGGTCTCTATTTATGTGGAATATCTTTTCCCAGCCCTTCACTTTCAGTCTGTATGTGTCCCTTTTTTGAGGTGAGTCTCTTGTAGACAGCATATATAGGGGTCTTGATTTTTTTTTCCCATTCAGCCAGTCTCTGTCTTTTTGTTGGGGCATTCAACTCATTTATATTTAAGGTCATTATTGATAAGTATGATTCCATTGCCATTTACTTTGTTGTTTTGGGTTCGAGTTTATACACCCTTTCTGTGTTTCCTGTCTAGTGAAGATCCTTTAGCATTTGTTGGAGAGCTGGTTTGGTGGTGCTGAATTCTCTCAGCTTTTGCTTGTCTGTAAAGATTTTGATTCTCCTTCATATTTTAATGAGATCTTTGCTGGGTACAGTAATCTAGGTTGTAGGTTTTTCTCTTTCATCACTTTAAATATGTCCTGCCATTCTCTTCTGACCTGAAGAGTTTATATTGAAAGATCGGCTGTTATCCTTATGGAATTCCCTTTGTGTGTTATTTGTTTTTCCCTTGCTGCTTTTAATAGTTGTTCTTTTTGTTTGATCTTTGTTAATTTGATTAATATGTTTCTTGGGGTGTTTCACCTTGGGTTTATCCTGTTTAGGACTCTCTGAGTTTCTTGGACTTGGGTAACTATTCCCTTCCCCATTTTAGGGAAATTTTCAACTGTTATCTCCTGAAATATTTTCTCATGGTCTTTCTTTTTGTGTTCTTCTGGGAGTCCTATGATTCAAATGTTGGGGCGTTTAACATTGCCCCAGAGGTATCTGAGGTTGTCCTCATTTCTTTTAATTTTTTTTCTTTTTTCCTCTATGTTTCATTTATTTCTACCATTCTATCTTCTAACTCACTTATCCTATCTTCTGCCTCTGTTATTCTACTGTTGGTTCCCTCTAGAGTGTTTTGATCTCATTTATTGCATTATTCATTATATATTGACTCTTTTTTTTTAATTTCTTCCAGGTCCTTGTTAAACATTTCTTGCATCTTCTCAATCCTTGTCTCCAGGCTATTTATCTGTGACTCCATTTTATTTTCAAGAGTTTGGAATATTTTTACTATCATTATTCTGAATTCTTTTTCAAGTAGTCTCCCTATCTCTTCCTCTTTTGTTTGGTTTGGTGGGCATTTATCATGTTCCTTTACCTGCTGAGTATTCCTCTGTCTCTTCATCTTGTTTATATTGCTGCATTTGGGGTGGCCTTTCTGCTTCTGCTGAGTGTTTCTCTGCCTTGTCTTCTTGTTTAGATTGCTATGTTTGGTGTGGCTTTTCCGTATTCTGACATTTTGTTGTTTTTCTTTATTTTGGAGGTTCCTCACTGTTGGTGGGGTTGGACAGGTGGCTTGTCAAGGTTTCCTGGTTAGGGAAACTTGTGTCAGTGTTCTGGTGGGTGGAGCTATATTTCTTCTCTCTGGAGTGTAATGAAGTGTCCAATAGTGATTTTTGAGATGTCTATGGGTTTGATGTGACTTTGGGCAGCCTGTATATTGAAGCTCAGGGCTATGTTCCTGTGTTGCTGGAGAATTTGTGTGGTATGTCTTGCTCTGGAACTTGTTGGCTTTGGGTGGTGCTTGGTTTCAGTGTAGGTATGGAGGCTTTTGGAAGAGTTCTTATTGATTAATGTTCCCTAGAGTCAGGAGTTCTCTGGTGTTCTCAGATTTTAGACTTAAGCCTCCTGCCTTTGGTTTTCCATCTTCTTCTTACAGTAGCCTCAAGACTTCTCCATCTATACAGCACTGATGATAAAACATCTAGGTTAATGATGAAAAGTTTCTCCACACTGAGCGACACCTGGAGAGGTTCACAGAGTTACATAGAGAAGAGAAGAGGGAGGAGGGAGATAGTGGTGGACCAGGAAGAGAAGAGGGGGAATCACAAGGTGTGAGAGCAAGCTAGCCATTAATCAGTTCCCTATGTGCTCTCCACAGTCTGGACCACTTGGAGATGTTCATGGAATTACACAGAGATAAGAAGAGGGAGGAAGGAGATCAGGTGACCAGGAGGACAAAAGGGGGAATCAAAAGGAAAGAGACAGATCCAGCCAGTAATCAGTTCCCTAAGTGTTCTCCACAGTCCGGAACACACAAAGAGATTCACAGAGTTGGGTAGAGAAGAGAAGAGGGAGGGAGGAGATAGAGGCAACTTAATGGAGAAAAAGGAGAGTCAAAAAGGGGAGAGAGGAATCAAGCCAGTAATCACAATCCCAAGTAAATGGGTACTGAAGATTGGGTTCTTAAAGGTACAAAATTTGATAACAAATACCAAAATGCAAAGATTAAAAATCTAGAGTAGAGGTTAGACTCTCAAAAATACAATATTAAAAACACAAAACAAAGTCACAAAAATTATAAAATATATATATGAAATTTGCTTTTAAAATAGGGTCTTTTTTTGAAAGGTAATAGTAGGTTATAAAAATGAAAATTAAAGGAGTAATAAAGAACTTAACATTTAAAAATATTAAAAAATTTTTTAAATTGATAATAGTAAAAATATATCTAGGACTTTCTCTGGAGCTGTTGCAGACAGTGTGGGGTCAGTTCAGTTTCAGATAGTTCCTTGATCCGGCTTTTAATTGTCAAGATGTATAGGCCCCTTCCAATGTAGTTGGTGCTAACTCCAGGGTTTTAATCTGTTGCACCTGTTGCTTCCAAAGAAGTTCCCTCTGTTTATTTTAGCTCCTTCTGCTTGCTGGTCTCTTCAGTGTCTAATTGCCGCCCTGACACAAGGGGGCGAAGGTGGTCTCTTATTTAGGCTCCCTTGTTCAGTCATGCTGTGGGGAGGGAGGAACACTGCAAACGAATATCACTGGTGTGTGTGGGGAGTGCTTGCAGTGTTTCAGCCGCACTGGGTTTGCCCCCACTCACAGCATGTGTGCTTTCATGGTCTACACTTCTCAGGCTCTAGGTTGCTCTGCCGGGGAACTGTCTCAGGCAGACCCTGGGTTGCGTGCACTTCCCAGGTCTAAGTCCCTCAGGTTCAAGTTCTTGGGTACTCAACAAAGGCAAAGACTCAGTTGGGCCTGTGCTTCGTACCCTTCCCAGGTCCAAGCAGCTCAGGTGACCAGGTGCTTGGAGAGCACAATCTCTCCCAGGTTGAGGGTGCATCTTATTGCCTTCCCCTGTCCCAACTGCTAGGTTTTCTGGGTGCGCAGTGGTCACACTTTCTCAGGTGTGCTGTGTGTCTCTTCTGGGGAGCTGATATCTGGCTGGAACCTTCCTGGCAGATGTCAACCGTCCAGAATCCCAAGAAGTCTTGGTTAGCAATGGAGCCTGCTTGTAGTTTGGTAGAGGATGCCTCTCTGGGGCCGAGATTGCCCCTTTCTGGCTCTGGCTGCCCCGCTCCTGCTTGTCTCCAGTGGGGGATGGACCAGTCCACAGCCTGCTAGCTTGCCTCTGGTATTCGCTCAGTCCTTTGTTCTGTGAGTGGGCCTGGAAGTGCCCTAGGTTAGGGCTTTTCACAAAATAGTTCTCTATTTTTTTTTTTTTTTTTCCTCTCTGTCTCTGGCTATCCCACAGTTTGGGTTGCTATCTCATGTTAGTTCCCTCAGATTGCCCTCAGGGCATTCGGGCCAGGTCCTTACCCTAAGCAATGCAGCCTGGGCCTCCCTGTTCAGCCCCTGCTTGCTGGTGGCAGCTGCAAGTGCTGGGAGTTGCCATTAGGCACATAATCTGTGGTTTTTATTTATTTATTTATTTTTCCTCCTGGTTATGTTTCCCTCTGAGATTCCAAAACTCCCCACAGACCTGACGGTGAGAGTGCTTCCTGGTGTTTGAATTTCTGTCCCTACCTCTTTTGTCTCTCTTTTTATCTTTTATATTTTGTCCTACCTCCTTTCGAAGACAATGGGCTGCCTTTCTGGGCCCCCAATGTCCTCTGCCAGCATTCAGAAGTTATTTTGTGGAATTTGCTCAGTGTTCAAATGTTTTTTCTATGAGTTTGTTGGGGAAAGAGTGGTGTCCCCATCTTATTCTTCTGCTATCTTAGGACTGCTCAGAAACTTACTTTAAAGCAATACATGGTTCACAGAAGAACGCATAATGGAAAGTAAAACATATTTAAAAAGTGAAGTCACTCAGTCGTATCTGACTGTTTGCAATTCCATGGACTGTAGCCTACCAAGCTCCTCTGTCCATGGGATTTCCAGGACAGAAAATTTCCATTTACTCTCCAAAGTACTGGAGTGGGTTGCCATTTCCTTCTCCAGGAGATCTTCCTGACCCATGGACTGAACCTGGGTCTCTTGCATTGCAGGCAGACGCTTTACCATCTGAGCCACCAGAGAAGCAAGTACAAAACATATTAAGGGCTGTGCTAATAAACACTACGTATTAAAAGTTGGATGAAGTCATTAACTAATGAATGCTAGAAGATATTAAAAAATAATAACTGAAAAAGATACCCAAATCAGAAAAAAGATTTAGATCAAATAACTATGCAATCATTTCTACACTCCTAATGACTTCTTAAATCTTTATCTGGAGGAACATTTGTATCTTAAGAAATGAGTACACTACATCCTTACTGAACCAAACTTGGATTTGCTCTCCTGCTCACAGTGAAGCCAATCTACTGATACCAGGTTGTAGTGAAGGAAAGGGTAGCATTTCTTGCAGGCATGAAGCAAGGAATCCAGGCTGTTAAGGCTCCAAATACTTGAAATCCCCAATAGCTTTGAGGGAAAAGTTTTTAAAGATAGGGTGTGTGAGAGTAATCAGCTTATGGACATTCTTCTGATTTGTTGGTGATGAAGTAATCTGATGTGACGAACTGATTCTTTTGAAAAGACCCTGATGCTGGGAAAGATTGAAGGCAGGAGGAGAAGAGGACGACAGAGAATGAGATGGTTGGATGGCATCACTGACTCAATGGACATGAGTATGAGTAAATTCCAGGAGTTTGTGTTGGACAGGGAGGCCTGGCGTGCTGCAGTCCATGGGGTCGCAAAGAGTCGGACACAACTGGGCGACTGAACTGAACTGAGGTAATCTGGACTCGATCATCAGCCTTCTGGTTCCAACTCTTCTGAGGTCTACATGCTGTGGTGGTCAGCACACAGTTAAGTTCTTCCACCTGATAGGGGTTTCAGTATCCACAAAACATATCAAAGCATATGGCTCAGAATATTACTATATCCCTTGAGGAGGAACTTAAGGTCCTTGACTTTGTCTAATGGCTAAACTGTTATTATTTTGCCTTGCTTGACTGTTTTCCTTTGTTTTTGAATATTTTCAATTCTCTGATTAAATTTATTCTTTGGAACTTGGGGAAGGCCTAAGTAGCTCAGGTTTTTCTATAAACAATTGAAAGACATTGCAGGGGCAGGTCTATCCTGGGAGGACCCCATAGGGTGCTACTCAGTTACACTTACTACAAAAACAATGATGGTTTTTGGATATTTTAATTTTTTACTGTGTTGATAAAATGCCAACTTCCTTCATAACAAAAGAGCCATGTGTATAATTTCTCTGTGTTTATATAAACGGTGTCAATGGAGTTATATACAATGGCCTGCTAGAGGTAGTGCACACCAGCTTAAGAAAGTTGATTATACTCATTTCAGACAGCCGGCTCACTAGTATACTACTGGCTATACAGGAATTAAAGTGGTGTGCTGGTAAATATTTAACAGCTGGCTCTCTTAGGAATGCAAGTTTGGGTTTACACTGTTTCCCAATTTCTAGTATGTATATATGCCTACCTACCATGTCAGTTTGTTATCTCACTAAACATAGAGTTGGGAATAGAAGCACAGAATTGGTACTTGTAAATCAGAATGAGTTGGCTCTAGCATATCACTGGACTCATCTCAAACTTCCTCTCTGACCATAGTGGATTTTAGAGCTGCATGATGGAAACAAAAGAGAAATCTATCATTCCTAACTGTTGAAAGAAAGGGAAAAGAACAAGTCTGTTTTGATCAATTTGCTATATAGTTATTTCCTTGTTAAGAGTAATGTCCTCCATACTATAATAAAAAACCTCTATCCATCATGTAGGTATGTTGATTATCATTTAGGCTAATACTGCCTCAATGTTTTTAGGATTTGGGATGATGAATATTATTCAGTAAAATAACATACTGAGAATGGTTAATTCTGTAGCTGCATATTTTAAAGTCAAATAGGTTTTTAATTTCAGGCAATGTAGCAAAAAAGCTGGTTATACTGGGAAATTTATTGTAAAAAAAATATATGCTTTCTTTAAGTTTTTGCAATGTTACCACGTGAAGAGTTAAAACACCCTTCAAAACACAGGTGATTGGCTAATTAACAGAACATATGTGCTGAAATACACTACATTGTGAAACAAGGCATTTCAAAATATTTTCTCTAACAATCGAAACTCAGAGGAAGAAAATGCCATAGTTTCACAAGTCTGGAATTGTGCAATAAAAATTTAATCAGATACAATCACATAATGATTTTTTTCAGAATGAATATTTCAACCACCAGCTTAGGTGTTCAATATATATTATTTGTAGGAAAATATGCTGCAATTTATTTAGAACTAGTTGGAATAGAAACTGCCTATATTTCACAAGTCAATGAAAATAAGAACATTGGAGAATCATGGTCACCATGACACACTTTAAATGCACCTCCATAAGAATAATTTTCTATATAATATTATCTTAGTCTGTATTTTGTTAGTCTGTTTAGGATGCTATAACAAAATACCAGAAACTGGGAACCATAATAAGAGAATTTATTTCTCACAGTTCTGAAGGCTAGAAATCCAAGATCATGGTGACAGCCTGGTTGGGTGAGGACCCTTTTTCTGGTTGCAACAAATTTCTGGCTGTGTCTTCACATGGTGTTAAAGGTCCAGGAAGCTCTTTTTATTAGAGCACTGATCTCATTCATGCCTGCTATACTGTCATGACCTAATCAACTCCCAAAGACCTCATCTCTGATACCATCACAATGGGCATTGAGATTTCAACATATAAATTTTAGAGGAACAAAAACATTCAGACCATAGAAAGTATGAATAGGGATTTGTTATACTGAGTAAAGATTTCCAAATCTTCCATAGCTCTGAATTATATTATTGCCCTATAAGGCTTTAGGAATGATATTGCAGCAATAAGAATAAGGTCTATGTATATTTATAGATTCCCCAATGTTAATTCTTAATTTAATAACAAGGCTTGGATTAATGTGTGTTTATGATTAATCACAATACTTGAGAAATTGCCTGGTTAGTGGAATGTTGTGGTTGTCTATACAAAGCTGGAATGTGAAGTCAAGTGGGTTTTAGAAAGCATCACTATGAACAAAACTAGTGGAGGTGATGGAATTCCAGTTCAGCTATTTCAAATCCTGGAAGATGATGCTGTGAAAGTGCTACACTCAATATGCCAGCAAATTTGGAAAACTCAGCAGTGGCCACAGCACTGGAAAAGGTCAGTTTTCATTCCAATCCCAAAGAAAGGCAATACCAAAGAATGCTCAAACTACTGCACAATTGCACTCATCTCACATGCTAGTAAAGTAATGCTGAAAATTCTCCAAGCCAGGCTTCAGCAATACGTGAACCATGAACTTCCAGATGTTCAAGCTGGCTTTAGAAAAGGCGGAGGAACCAGAGATCAAATTACCAACATCTGATGGATCATCGAAAAAGCAAGAGAGTTCCAGAAAAACATCTATTTCTGCTTTATTGACTATGCCAAAGCCTTTGACTGTGTGGATCACAATAAACTGTGGAAAATTCTGAAAAAGATGGGAATACCAGACCATCTGACCTGCCTCTTGAGAAATCTATATGCAGGTCAGGAAGCAACAGTTAGAACTGGACATGGAACAACAGACTGGTTCCAAATAGGAAAAGGAGTACATCAAGGCTGTATATTGTCACCCTGCTTATTTAACTTATATGCAGAGTACATCATGAGAAACGCTGGACTGGAAGAAACACAAGTTGGAATCAAGATTGCCGGGAGAAATATAAATAACCTCAGATATGCAGATGACACCACCCTTATGGCAGAAAGTGAAGAGGAACCAAAAAGCCTCTTGATGAAAGTGAAAGAGGAGAGTGAAAAAGTTGGCTTAAAGCTCAACATTCAGAAAACGAAGATCGTGGCATCTGGTCCCACCACTTCATGGGAAATAGATGGGGAAACAGTGGAAACAGTGCCAGACTTTATTTGGGGGGCTCCAAAATCACTGCTGATGGTGACTGCAGCCATGAAATTAAAAGATGCTTACTCTTTGGAAGAAAAGTTATGTCCAACCCAGATAGCATATTTAAAAGCAGAGACATTACTTTGCCAACAAAGGGCCGTCTAGTCAAGGCTATGATTTTCCCTGTGGTCATGTATGGATGTAAGAGTTGGACTGTGAAGAAAGCTGAGCGCTGAAGAATTGATGCTTTTGAACTGTGGTGTTGGAGAAGACTCTTGAGAGTCCCTTGGACTGCAAGGAGATCCAACCAGTCCATTCTAAAGGAGATCAGCCCTAGGATTTCTTTGGAAGGAATGATGCTAAGGCTGAAACTCCAGTACTTTGGCCAACTCATGTGAAGAGTTGACTCATTGGAAAAGACTCTGATGTTGGGAGGGATTGGGGGCAGGAGGAAAAAGGTACGACAGAGGGTGAGATGGCTGGATGGCATCACTGACTCAATGGACGGGAGTCTGAGTGAACTCCGGGAGTTGGTGATGGACAGGGAGGCCTGGCGTGCCGCGATTCATGGGGTCGCAAAGAGTCGGACACGACTGAGCAACTGAACTGAACTGAACTGATACAAAGCTTTGAGACTAATACATCATATAAAACATTTGAACAATCTAGCATTAAGTATCATGTAATATCCTTCTCATAACATATCACAGATTGAGATGTCCAGGTAGCAGATTCTGAGGCAGGATTTACAAGATAAGATGTTAATCAGTGCTCTTAGAATCAACACCTGTAGAAACAAGAGGGGGGAAAGGAGCATTGAATGGAAGGGAGAAGTTGAGCTGTGACTAAATAAGGTCTCAGCTGGCCCTCATTGAGAACTCTAGAGCTGCTACTGCCCTTCCAGATTATTCCAGAGAGAAGCAAAGAGGCTGAGCCTTTATATCTTCACAATGATCAGTAATTTGATGTAGGCTGCCAAAAGTAAGGGAATCTTGGATGGGGCAATATCTTCCAGCTGAGACAATCTCCGAAGAGGGCTGACAACTGAATGCTAGTCAGGAGAAAGTTCATTCCTGGATGGGCGTTCTAGGAGAAGTATCATGGCCTCCAGTATATAAATCTAACAGAACAGAAAAAGTGGTCACCCCCCTATTGGGTATAAAATTTATTTCTCCATAGTTTCAGAGAGGTGTAAGTTGAAAATTTCATCTGCCCACATCCATCCAACAACTGGTTTCTTCCTCTGTAAGTACTATTTGATTTGAATTATACTCTTTTAGCAAGAAAGTATGGTGATTCTTTGCTCTGAGCTGGGTACTATGCAATAAATATGATATGATGGCAAAGCAATGCTGATGTGATAGAAATTAACTCATATATCAAGTGTTTCTATTTAGTTTTCTCTCTGTGTGGCATAACACAACACATTGCATGTACTTTTTATATTATTTGATGGATACATGTAAATATTGACTTTTCTAACTGATTCTACAAGATAAATAAGTCTTCCTACACATATTGGACCAAATAAGAAATTTACACATCTTTAATATTTAGAAGTGTTTACTCTTGATACACTATTTATATTTTCACTGCTTCCCACTGCCAGAAAATGCAAAGTTTTTCAGCTCTTCATGAGAAGGCTAAACAAAGAGAATAGCATAGTACTATCAGTAGACACATTTGTTAGTAATCTGTAAAATCTAGATATATACAACTCTTTGGGTTCCTATTTTTAACCCAAAGACAGGGCGAGAGAATATTGTAGCCAATGTGTGTATCCTGCTGTGCTGTGATTGGGTGTTAGTGCAGAAGAAAGCACAGTGGGATGTTAGTATATAATAAAAACCTTGGAAGCCCTTTTGCAACATATGTTGTATGGGATAACCACATCAGTGAAGTAGTTCAATTTCAATTACAACACATGCTTTCAGATGTTTCTTTTTCTGTAATTTTTGTTTTCTCATGTTTACCCTTTATTTTGCATACTGCTCTTTTCTTGCATTTCTACTTGAATTGCAGCCCAAAGGAAAAGGGAGAGAGTTCAATATTAAACAGACCTTTACTAGCTTTGGTCGACTAACCCTTGAATAGATTGTATCTTGTTAACTTCCCCATCTGAGAGAGGACTTATCTAAAATGGCATCTGATTCGATTTCCCCTAAACTTCTAGGCTGCTATCCTGTTTTTTAAACTTGCCTTATTTTTCTTCATGGGTGAATTCTGACACTGAGTGATTTCTTTCTTTAAATTTTTTTATGTTACTTCCAGTAGAATGTTAGATATTTTATACAGTCCTTGGTCTCTTGTATTTTTGACTTCTCTAGTACTGGAACATAGGGTTAAATAAATGGCAATTCAGGTATATATTTCCTAGTTACACTATTATCTTTCAACCTGTCTTCCAGAATTAAGATGTTCATAATTTTGAGAGTCTAAATTGTTTAATCACAGCCTTAATATGTGGAATGTACTTTGTTACTAACTCTTTTAAGTCAAACCTTAAGAGCATTCTTTTCTATCTTTCTGTGTACTATAAGAATTTCAAACATATCCAAACGTAGAGAGGACATAAAGAAAGCACCCATACTCATCATTCACCAAAAACCACTTAACTAATGACCAGTTTTGTTTCATCCATACACGTGTATGCTTCCAAACATACCTGGGTTAATTGAAGCATATGTTAAGGTATCTTCTGGGGTTTCCACTGGAGGCTCAGTGTTAAAGAATCTGTCTGCCCACACAGGAGACATGGGTTGGATCCCTGGATCAGGAGGTTCCCCTGGAGAGGGGAATGGCAATCCACTGCAGTACTTTTGCCTGGAGAATCCCCATGGACAGAGGAGCCTGGTGGGCTACAGTCCATGGGGTCGCAGAGTCTGATATGACTGAACATGCACACACAGACACATGCAAGGCATCTTCTAATACAAGTAACAAGGGATTCACAACAGAAGCCACCACCTTTTGGGAGTCAAACATCCTGAGTTTATGAGGTGTAAACAACCTCCATCTTGCTTCAGTCTTTCCACTTACAAGTGCTGTGAGGAAACTTGAGAAAAGTTATGTATAAATATAGGTTACTTTGTATCCTTTGACTAGCTGTAGTATTTGAGTGAAGCTGAAGCAATAATTAGATTTGTTATTGTTGTTTTTAATTGTATTGAAGTACAGTTGATTTACAATGTTGTGATTCAATTAGCTATGGGAAATAGATGGGGAAACAGTGGAAACAGTGTCAGACTTAATTTTGGGGGGCTCCACAATCACTGCAGATGGTGACTGCAGCCATGAAATTAAAAGTGCTTACTCCTTGGAAGAAAAGCTATGACCAACCCAGATAGCATATTGAAAAGCAGAGACATTACTTTGCTGACTAAGGTGCATCTAGTCAAGGCTGTGGTTTTTCCTGTGGTCATGTATGGATGTGAGAGTTGGACTGTGAAGAAGGGTGAGCACCGAAGAATTGATGCTTTTGAACTGTGGTGTTGGAGATTCTTTTTATATAGTTTTTATCATTACGACAATAATTTATTTAGATAAAGAGCTATACCAATGATCTCTGTTCTACTTTTTATTTCCTTCCTTCTACTTTTTGGGGTATACTTTGCTCTTCTATTTTAAACTTTCTTAATTTGAACCATAGGCTATTGGTAACATATTTTATCTTTACTAACAAAAGCACTTAAACTGAAATTCTTTCCCTAAGGGTTTCTTTCACCATTTAAAGCTAAAGTTTTATTTCTAAACATTGCTCAGCTGAATCCTACTCATTTTGATATGTTAGTTTTGTGATTGACTCGTGATTTAAATAGAACTGTGATGCTTATTCACACCTTAAGAGACACAGTCCAATCCTTGGGCCAGGAAGATACCCTGGAGGAGAGCATGGACACCCACTCCAGTATTCTTGCTAGGAGAATCCCATGGACATAGGAGCCTGACAGGCTATAGTCCATGAGGTCACAGAGTTGGACACCATTGAGGNCGTGATTTAAATAGAACTGTGATGCTTATTCACACCTTAAGAGACACAGTCCAATCCTTGGGCCAGGAAGATACCCTGGAGGAGAGCATGGACACCCACTCCAGTATTCTTGCTAGGAGAATCCCATGGACATAGGAGCCTGACAGGCTATAGTCCATGAGGTCACAGAGTTGGACACCATTGAGGTGACTTAGCATGTACGACATGATGCTTATACTCTTAGATATGTGGGGTATTTCTGGATATTGTTATTGACTTCTGTTTTAATTCTGTTGTAGTCAGAAAGTACTTTGTATTTAATATTTTTAAATGCATGGATACTTGTTTTAAAGTCCAATATAATTTATTTTATTGTTGTTGGAGTCACTCAGTTGTTTCTGACTCTTTGCAACCCCATGGACAGCAGCACGCCACACTCCCCGTCCTTATGTATTGTTCAAATATATATGCCCTTGTAAAGCATGTATTCTGAAGTTTGTCAATCAGGTTAAAGTAATCAACAGCACTATTTTGGTATTCTACATCCTTATGGAATTTCTCTAACTGTATCAATTACTGAGAGATGCATGTAAAACCTACTCCTGCAAATGTAGAATGTTTCTCCCTTTTATATTGTCAATTTTACTTCATGTAATTTAAGAAACATTTAAAAGGCATATGTGTAGTTAATATACTCATTATGTTTTCCTGATAATTTTCCTTTTTATCATTATGACACATCCTTCTTTAGTTCTAAAACTTTGTTTTGGTCTATTTTATCTGTCATTAAAGTATGAACTCCAGCCTCTGTGATTACTTTTTTCATTATACAAGTTTTTTCATTCTTTCTTTCTGTGTATTTCTTTGTAAAATAAAAGGTATGCCTTGTAGGCAGAATACAGTAAGGTCTTTTTGCTCCTTTTTTATGATTTGAGTCTTTGATAGATTTTTAAAGATAATTCACAAAATGTGATTATTGATGTGCATTTCATTTTGCCATTTTATAACTTGAGTGTTTTTTTTTTGTGTGTGTCCTTTTTGTTTATTATCCCTGGCACCTCTGTCAGCCCTTCCTTGCCATTTTTTAGATTTCTAGAATACTTTCTTCATCAGTTCAGTTCAGTTCAGTCACTCAGTCGTGTGCGACTCTTTGCAACCCAATGAATTGCAGCACGCCAGGCCTCCCTGTCCATCACCAACTCCCAGAGTTCACTCAGATTCACGTCCATCGAGTCAGTGATGCCATCCAGCCATCTCATCCTCAGTCGTCCCCTTCTCCTCCTGCCCCCAATCCCTCCCAGCATCAGAGTCTTTTCCAATGAGTCAACTCTTCGCATAGGGGGCCAAAGTACTGGAGTTTCAGCTTTAGCATCATTCCTTCCAAAGAAATCCCATGGTTGATCTCCTTCAGAATAGACTGGTTGGATCTCCTTGCAGTCCAAGGGACTCTCAAGAGTCTTCTCCAACACCACACTTCAAAAGCATCAATTCTTCGGTGCTCAGCCTTCTTCACAGTCCAACTCTCACATCCATACATGACCACAGGAAAAACCATAGCCTTGACTAGACAGACCTTAGTCGGCAAAGTAATGTCTCTGCTTTTGAAAATGCTATCTAGGTTGGACATAAGAGTCCTTTAAAAAAACAATATACTTTTCTAGTTTACCTTAAATACTGTAAGATAGCCTGACATAGAACACTAGTTTAGGCTAATCTCACTTTAACAATCATGTATATTGTTTCTACTGTAAAAGTTAGATTATTTGAATTTCAGTTATAGTAATGACAAATTCAGTTATTTTAATAATAAATATGAGAAAATAGAAAGTGGGGAATCTAAAACATATGTTTTACATTTATGAGAGATAACTGGCAGTGAAAAAATATGGAGTCAAGATCTGAGAAATAAAACTTATAGATTTTATTTGCAAATATGGCATTTCTTCTGCCTGTATGAACATTTGTGGGTTCCACTGGGGGAAGAAGATAATGCTCAGAATATAACAAGAAGTATTGATTACCTAATCGACTGGTTCCAAATAGGAAAAGGAGTACGTCAAGGCTGTATATTGTCACCCTGCTTATTTAACTTATATGCAGAGTACATCATGAGAAACGCTGGACTGGAAGAAACACAAGCTGGAATCAAG
>SJYT01059681.1:31380-85472 GCA_006410635.1 Cephalophus harveyi
TTGCCATTCCCTTCTCCAGTGGACCACATTCTGTCAGCCCTCTCCACCATGACCTGCCCGTCTTGGGTTGCCCTGCAGGCATGGCTTGGTTTCATTGAGTTAGACAAGGCTGTGGTCCTAGCGTGATTAGATTGACTAGTTTTCTGTGAGTATGGTTTCAGTATGTCTGCCCTTTGATGCCCTCTTGCAACACCTACCATCTTACTTGGGTTTCTCTTACCTTGGGTGTGGGGTATCTCTTCACGGCTGCTTCAGCAAAGCACAGCCGCTGCTCTTTACCTTGGACAAGGGGTATCTCCTTACCACTGCTGTTCCTGACCTTCAACGTGGGATAGCTCCTCTAGGCCCTCCTGCGCCTGAGCAGCCACTGATCTTTGGGTTGCTCTTCCTGACTGCCAGCCCTGGCCTTGGGCATGGGTGGCTCCTCCCAGCTGCCACCCCTGGCCTTGGGCTCAGGCTCGGGGTGGCTCCTCAGGGTCACTGCCCCTGGCCTCCAGCGCGAGGTGGCTCCTCCCAGCTGCCGCCCCTGGCCTCGGGCTCGTGGTGGCTCCCCGGGGTCACCACCCCTGGCCTCTAGTGCAAGGTGGCTTCTCCTAACTGCCCCTGACCTCGGACGCGGGGTGTCTCCTCCTGGCCGCCACTGGCCTCGGACGTGGGGTAGCTCCTCTCGGTTGCCACCCGGACCTCAGCACAGGGTAGCTCCTCTCGGCCATTCTTGCACCATCGCAGCCTGGCACTCTAGGCTGCTGCCCCCGACCTCGGACATGGGGCAGCTCCTTCCAGCGGTGCATAGATGGTTTTTTAATAGAAATTGATGCTTTTTCTTTCTCATCCTCCTCCTCCTTTCCAATTGTTTCTTGCTTTTCTGTTATAAGTGACAACTGATGCCCATACCCCTGACATTTTTACATTAAGAACCTGAACCAAGAACTTCCAGATGTATAAGCTGGATTTAGCAAAGGCAGAGGAACCAGAGATCAAATTACCAACATCCATGGCTGGATCCTAGAAAAAAACAAAAGAATTCCAGAAAAACATCTACTTCTAAACCATTGACCACACTAAAGTCTTTGTGTGGATCACAAAATACTGTGGAAAATTTTTAGAGATGGGAATACCAGACCACCTGATCTGCCTGCTGAGAAACCTGTATGCAGGTCAAGAAGCAACAGTTAGAACTGGACATGGAACAACTGACTGGTTCCAGATTGGNCCATTGACCACACTAAAGTCTTTGTGTGGATCACAAAATACTGTGGAAAATTTTTAGAGATGGGAATACCAGACCACCTGATCTGCCTGCTGAGAAACCTGTATGCAGGTCAAGAAGCAACAGTTAGAACTGGACATGGAACAACTGACTGGTTCCAGATTGGAAAGGAGTATGTCAAGGCTGTATATTGTCACCCTGCTTATTTAACTTATATGCAGAGTACATCATGCAAAATGCCGGGCTGGATGAAGCTCAAGCTTCATCATCAATCTTGAAGATAAAGATTGCCTGGAGAAATAACCTCAGATATACAGATGACACCACCTTTATGGCAGAAAGTGAAGAGGAACTAAAGAGCTTCTTGATGAAACTGAAAGAGAACAGTTGAAAAAGCGGACTTAAAACTCAACACTTAAAAAAAATGAAGACCATGGCATCAGGTCCCATCACTTCATGCCAAATAGACGGGGAAACAATGGAAACAGTGACAGATTTTATTTTCTTCGGCTCCAAAATCACTGCAGACAGTGACTGCGGCCATGAAATTAAAAGACGCTTACTCTTTGGAAGAAAAGCTATGACAAATCTAGACAGTGTATTAAAAAGCAGAGACATTACTTTGCCAACAAAGGTCCGTCTAGTCAAAGCTATGGTTTCTCCAGCAGTCATATATGGATGTGACAGGTGGACCATAAAGAAGGCTGAGCACCAGAGAATTAATGCTTTCGAACTGTGGAGAATTCTAAAGGAAATCAACCCTGACTATTCATTGGAATGATTAATGCTGAAGCTGAAGCTCCAAAACTTTGGCCACCTGATGTGAAGAGACAACTTACTGGAAAAGCCCTGATGCTAGGAAAGATTGAGGGCTGGAGGAGAAGGGGACGACAGGGGATGAGATGGTTGGGTGGCATCACCAACTCAATGGACGAGTTTGAGCAAGCTCCAGGAGATGGAGAAGGGCAGGGAAGTCTGGCGTGCTGCAGCTCATGGGGTTGCAAAGAATCGGACATGACTTAGCGACTGAAAAACAACAGCAACAAACTCTTCCAAATCTTAGTGACTTAAAACATCAAAGATTTCTATTCACTCACTAAACCTGCCCACTGACGTTCTCGGGACACACCTCCACTTTGCTCTCACTTAGCCACTTGAAGTGACAGTCCAGAACATCCTGTTTAGCCTGGGGGAAGGCGACATGGTAAACTTCACTCTGCCCATCAGAGAAGTCCGCTGCTAAGTAACACACCTGTTTCTACAGTTTATTGGCCAAAGCAAGTCTTCTGGTTATAAGCTTGAAGGGGATGGGGAGATGCAATCTAACATCACACCCAGGAGAGAAAACCAGAAATATCACCAGGGATTACAGTGAGAACAGAAGAGCATTTCTTACAGCAGCAGGTGTACCGGGGACAGCAAGTGGGAGAAAGGCCCCGAGGAGGCTCAGGGAAGATGTGCAAAGGTCGGCAGAGAGCGAACAGCGAGTCAGGCCGGAGGAGAAGCCCCTGTGGCGTGGTGTGGCGGCAACACTGAGAGTGTGGAGGTCGTGTGGGAGCCGGGGCGGAGGAAGGGGCTCGAGTCAGGCTGCTAGGGGCTCCGAGGCGATGCAACTGGTCACACTGGGGTGGCAGCCCAGGAGACTGGTGTGGTGATACTTGTACTTGAAGACCATCAACCTAAGGCTCTTTATATTCTAATAGGAAGCATGTTTATTCTGTTGTTAAACTTATCAAAGAAAAACCCAAGTTTCTCTACTTCCTTGCTTCATTAGCTTGGAAATAGCAAACTGATATTTTTCAAAATACTTTTCCCACTTCAGTGGAGAAAAATGTTAACTTTGGGGAATGCATTAACCGTAGAAGCTGTAAGAGCTCAAATGTGCACGCATCTCTTACAAGGGGCAGCTTCTCCTCGGGAAGGACGAGGCCACATCTGCACCGTAAAGCCCAGTCCTCGGCGTGTGGCCGATGAAGCTCTGAGATGATTATTCAAGGACCAGCGCAGACGGAACTGGGCAGGCGCCCAGTGAAGACGGCTTCAGGCATGTGGCGCTGTCTCCACCTGAGACCCCGGGGCTCTGGCTGAGGTCACAAGGCAGCAGGGGCAGGCGCCTGAACACCACGCTGTGCCACGAGCCTGGGCCAAAACGCCCGTCCCCACAAACAGCCGCCTTCCGTTCATTATTCCAGAAAGAGTTCTGATTCAAGTAGTGCTCCTGCTGCCATAAATGATAACTTACAGGATTTTCAAGTACAATTCCCACCTCGTGGGTCAAGCGCCCACTATGTCTGCCACCTCACATCCACCTGCCTTTTCTTGTGACCATTTGAGTCCAGCCCTGAAAACTTTTCTACCTTCATTTGTGGGAGAGAAAAAGAGACTGGAAAACCCTGAGAAAATCCTGCAGGTAGAGTCAGGAACGGAGAAGGCAATGGCACCCCACTCCAGTACTCTTGCCTGGAAAATCCCATGGATGGAAGAGCCTGGTAGGCTGCAGTCCATGGGGTCGCTGAGTCGGACACGACTGAACGACCTCACATTTACTTCTTACTTTCATGCACTGGAGAAGGAAATGGCAACCCACTCCAGAGTTCTTGCCTGGAGAATCCCAGGGACAGAGGAGCCTGATGGGCTGCCGTCTATGGGGTCGCACAGAGTCAGACACGACTGAAGCGACTTAGCAGCAGCAGCAGCAGCAGAGTCAGGAAAGCCCTTCCTGGCTTGAGTCCTGGTCCTTAAATTCTCATTTGACCATTAACAGAAGGTTCAGGCTGCTCATCACCTCAGCTTTGTCTTCATAAAGTGAGGGAAACGACTTGTGTAACTTTGAGTTTTAACTTGAGAGTTTTGCCCTGGAAGCAGCCGAGAGCCCAGATCCATGTTACAGTAAACCCTGAGGCCGCCTGACCCCGGAGCTGCCTCAGTCTCTCTCCTGCAGTGGTGTTCCTTTCTACCGAACCAAATCCCAACATGTTTCTCAAAAGACCCTTTCAACTGCAAGAGACAAAAATCCCAATTCATACTTAGCCCAGCAAACAAACAAGCAAGCAAGCAAAAAGTGTGGCGTTATGATGCTCTCATCTGGTCCTTCGGTGAACCGTGTGGGAGAAAGAAAGACGTGACTGTCACCCGGAGCCGGGACACTCCGGGGCCGCTCGTTATGGCGCTTTAACTTGGCCTGTCCTGACTGTAGCACAGGCTTCCCACACACAACGGACAAGGCACACGCCACCCCTGCCTACCAACCTCAGCAAATGAGAGGACCCCCGGCCCAGGGTCCCCTCCCAGCCCCGCACAAGGGCCCGGATGAGCCGTGGCCGAGTCCCTGCCCCGATGATGGACACTGTGAGGTCCAGCCCAAGCTACATGCCTTCTAGTAAAGCAGGTATGCAGGGCCTGTGACCAGGAGCTGACAGATGAGGGACAAGTACCACTGGCCATGGAGTTCTCTCTCTCTAAAACTAACCTAGTGAAAGTCCCTCAGTCGTGTCTGAGTCTTTGTGACCCCATGGACTATACAGTCCATGGAATTCTCCAGGCCAGAATACTGGAGTGGGTAGCCTTTCCCTTCTCCAGGGGATCTTTGCAACCCAGGGATCGAATCCAGGTCTCCTGCATTGCAGGTGGATTCTCTACCAGCTGAGCCACTAGGGAAGCCCAAAACTAACCTAATCTCTGCACGGTTACCTGCCAGCCTGTCCCATTAGTGGGGGAGTGGCCATTACATGTCTCCATTCTCTTGAAAGCAACATGCAGAAAATTCTCCATAAATGTTAATACAATTTTCTCTAAGAAAACGTGCCACAATGTTTGGATTAAACGAGCTGTGTTTGTTTAATGTAACCACAAGTGAAACAAAGATCATGCACTGTTTATGTGAGTTTAGCTCCTTCATTCAAAAATCGGCTCTCTGTCCCTGCCTCTGGGGACTTGCCAAGTTCCAGCTGAAAGTCACACGGTCATGGGTGAGTACCGCAGACAACTTCAGCTGGCAACAGACGGGACGCACCTTCCCCTGTGTCTTGCACACCCCCGTGCTGTCTTCCCCCAGGAACTGAGAACACGCACTGTCCACGGGCAGAAGACAACTCACCTCGTGCAGGGTCTCAAGCATCGCCACGTACTGAACCATACAACTAGGAAAACAGTCTGCACCGAATTAGCCAGGCTAAGTTACCCAGCACGAACCGAAAGGCAGCCCAGGTGAGAGGGCTGCTGCTCAGAGACCAGCAAGGAGCGCTCTGACGGGAGCACGTTTTCCTTCTCGTCCTCCTCCCAAGTACGCAACCCTAGGGAGGGTCTTCTCACTCCTGTCTGAAACCCAACAGCTGCACGCAAACATCAGAAACACTCTCTGCATCCACACACGCTTTTGAAGAAGTCTTCACATTAGAAAACGAGGTGATAAATAAACCTCTTTGGTTCACTTCACGCCAAGAATACGGACTGAAGCACACCAGGAGACTGAGACATCTTCTCTAGCCAAAGACTCTCCCCTCGCTGCACTTCTTTCACGAATAACTATAAAAATATCTCAGCTTCCAGACAGCAAAACCCAAAACCTTACGATTTCAATCAATAGGGCAGAACTTCAAACAGAATGACATGAGAACTACTAGCAAAATCTTTATTACATCTGTAATCGGAAGCAGTGTTCAAAGATGAAACTTCATTCAAATCTGACACATAAAATGTTCTAAAACTCCAAGAGAAAAGAGTATTTTTATTTAGGCATAGTTCCTCTTTTACATCCCCTGGTTTCCTTTCACGTATTCATACTTTAAATTGAGAAACAAATGTCTCATTTTGTTCCTGTTCCTTGCATCACATGCTGTCATAGAAGGTAATGTTGCTTTCCCAGTAGATGCTGTCTTTTGAAGAGTAATAAAACACATTCTTGGCATGTGTTTGGATGTACTTCCTTTAACATACTTCACCCCGTAACCCAGCAGACAATGAACCAAATACTTGATTACGGTCGAGAAATCGCGAATTTGTGGACACTGAGGAAGCCCACAGAACTCTAAAGTAGAGGCAATCAAACATTACTAGTCACAACGAAGTGTGAAATCACCCGAGTCAACGCACTGCGGACCTCCTCCTCCAACGGCAACAGAAACACTGAAGGCGCAGCGACACTTGACTCAGCAGCGAGGCGCCAGCCCGAGAGTCTCTCTCCAGACTCAGGTCCCCACGGGACCTGCCACTCTACGCCCGCGGCCTGGACGCGTGGGGCCAACACGCACATCAGACCCGGCTGGCCCAAACCAAGCTCCTCCCCTGCCCCGGGCGGGCCCTCCTCCCGGGCCCACACCCCTCCCCCTTGCGTCATCCTGTCCGCCCGTCCTCCCTGCCCGCCTCTCCAGGACCCCACAGCCCCAAGCTCTGCTACTGATGTCCTCAGACATCTCTCAGAGAGTCCCTTTTTCACCCCTTTTGTCAGGGACTGGGTCCTAAACACCCCACTAGCTCCTTTCTGCTTTTATTCAAGCCCTCCCAAACCAGACTCCAAAAATGCGAAAGTCGCCTTCGTCCTGTTCTTTCAACCTGATCCCTTATTCCTTAAGAGTTTTCAGCTGGTCCTCGTCCTCAAAGGTAACATCGAAACTGTGGATGCTGCTCAGAAAGCCTCCCAACATCCCATCCCAAGCCACCCCTCTGCCTCCCTTCCCCAGCTCAACACCTCCCGACCCTAAGTGCAAGGACAGTGACCAGCCCCTGGACGCTGGGACAGACCACGCGGGCCTGCCTCAGGCCTGGCCACACACACGCAGGCTTCCGAATCCTCTTTCCGGGTGCCCTGCCTCCCTGCCTCCCACCCTGCCTCTTCCCCTCCCTGGCGCCTACCCTCTACCCCCAGCCCCCCACTCACACCACCCCAAGGCCCAGGTGTCTCCCAAGCCTCCCCCGGATTGCCTGACCCCAGTGCAGCTTCCCCAGGGCACCGAGCCTGCCCTCGCTGTTCCCCCCGGGCCCTTTTTCAGAACAGGGACTACTTTTTTATCTTGTTCACTGTTACATTTCAGCAGTTAGCAGAGTTCCTGGCATACTGGAGGCATCCAGGAAACATCTGAATAACTGATGAAGTGCATGAAAATTGAGAAAATACTCCCTGTGCAGGTCCAGAGCAGCTCCTGGTCACACGGAAGTAAGGGCTGGACCGGGGGCCTGCACGCTGTTAAGGAGTGTGATAAAATAAGAGTCTAATGAGCAAAGTGGTAGACTCACCAGACCCAATTTACACAAATACATACAAAATGATTAAACCCCACTCATTATATTAAGATAAAACAAATTTGGTAAGGTAGCTAATTAAGTCATAACTATGTAAAACCTATCATTTTAAATGTCAGTCTTCCAAAGAAGTTTTTTATTCAGATACTCTCAACCAACTGTGGAATGTTACGGATACCAAAGTGATGAAGATAAGTCTGGATTGCTTCCATGAGTGGCAAACAGAAGCAAAAGGCGAAGATGCTCATTAGGTGATGAGGAAAGCAATGAATGATCACTTTGTAGGTGTTCTTTTTTTAAGAAACCTTCAAAGCAATGATTAAAATATTAGATGTGTGAGTCTGAGGTTCTTTCAAGTATGATGGGTACCAAAATGTTTCAAGAAAATTTTATCTTAAAACACTTTTTTGCAAAGAAATACTTTATGTATAATAAGGTTTACTCGTTCAGCTTAGATTCATTTTATGGGGCTACTACTCAGCTCCTCTTACTGAAGTTCAAATGTCTTTCCACACTTGTGCTGCTTCCTCTCGGCACCTCCGCCAGGACCCACTCACGGTCACTCTCCCTTGCTGGCTCCTACGACCTCATGCTGTGTCCTTGTGTTTGCAGCGCCACGGGGCGTGCACCCGCAGCCCCCAAACGGAGGAAACCCAGCAACATCTATTTTCACTGATTCACACGCGATAACCTAGAACCCTGACTTCTGCCCACAAACCGGAGTTTTCCTCCTTTAGTTTTGCGCCTGATTTGCACTTGGAAAACGCTGGCTTTCCAGGAAGTCGCCTGAACTTCATTTCCCCTGTTGCTCTTCCCAAGGAACAGAAGGCATCCTCCAGGTGGGCCGCGGTTCAGTGCCGCGCTCTGCCCACGAGACAGGGACGCCAGAGAGCAGAGCTCCGCGGGCAGCGACTGCCATCTCCTCTACTTTCCTTACACAGGAAACTCGCGGGAACCGACCTGCAAAATCACCCTGAAAATCAGCTCTCGCTCTAGCACAGAGCCTAGTTTTAAACGGCCGGAACTGTATTCAGCAAGGAGACAGCGCAAGGTGCCAATTACTTTATTTTTCTTTACAATACCGTATTGGTTTTGCCATACATTGACATGAATCCACCATGGGTGTATATGAGATCCCAATCCTGAATCCCTCTCCCACATCCCACCCCATTTCCTCTCTCTGGATCATCCCCGTGTACCAGCCCCGAGCATCCTGTATCCTATATCGAACATAGGCTGGTGCTTCATTCTTACATGATAGTATACATGTTTCAATGCCATTCTCCCAAATCATCCCGCCCTCTCCCTCTCCCACAGAGTCCAAAAGTCCGTTCTATATATCTGTGTCTCTTTTGCTGTCTCGCATACAGGGTCATCATTGCCATCTTTTTAAATTCCATATATATGTGTCAGTATACTGTATTGGTGTTTTTTCAGAAAGAATTCATTTGAATCAGTTCTAATGAGATGGATGAAACTGGAACCTATTATACAGAGTGAAGTAAGCCAGAAAGAAAAACACAGTAAACTCTTAAAAAAATATCATTCCAGTTTTTCCTCAAGTAGCTTTCATGCCCTTTGAGAAACATTTTCTTTAGGCAGACAGCCTAAAGGGGACATCTCTTTTGGGACCTTTTCTAAAGTTCTTTGTGATATTATCACAATGTGAATATATATGTGTGTGTCTGTGAATATATATATATATAAAACAAAATCCACAACAAGATATTATAGTAAGATGTTACCATGTACAAAGGGCTTCCCAGGTGGCACCAGTGGTAAAGAAAGAACTCGCCTGTAAATGCAGGAGACATAAGAGATGAGGGTTCCATCCCTGAGTCAGGAAGATCCCCTGGAGGAGGGCATGGCAACCCACTCCAGTATTCTTGCCTGGAGAATCCCATGCACAGAGGAGCCTGGCGGGCTGCAGCTCATGGGGTCAACAAGAGTCAGACACGACGGAAGCGACTCTGCACGCACACACCTTGTACAGGTGAAGCCAAGAGCACTGTTACTACAGGCACTCGGCTTGGATGTCAAATTAATATTCGACCAGCAAATTATTACACAGCCACTGAATTTCAAAGGCGCGCCACCTTCTAGCCCAGTGAAGGCTTTTGTTAATAGATAACTTTTCACAGTTTCTCCTGAACCCAGCCAGTTAAAGGGCACTGCAGTTTCTTATGCAAATAAAAGAGTGGATTTCTCAACAACAGAGGAAAAGGCGCATATACTGTACACCACCAGCATCTTCACTGCAAAACACTGAAAGTGACACAGATATGGAACAGATCACTTTTTCGATACAATTTATTTTAGATAAATATCTTCAGTCATACTGGCAGGCATCTCTTGAATCTCTGCAGAATTAGGCAATGCTATTTCTGTACTAGATGCCTAGAATCAAAACTAAGGACACAACTTCAAGAAAAGACATGTTCGTAGAAGAGATATTTGCAATGAAAAGAGACTGATGTTTTCTCAAGTGCAAGATGCTTTCTTGAGCGTGGTTACGCTTACATCTTTAGGTCCTGAAAAGCCAGGAGAAGTTCTGGGATGACAAGCTGAGCAAGCCTAAAAGGGTGAATCCCATTTCTACAGAGAGCAGAGGTCAGTCCTGTCCTCTGACTCCGTCAGGCAAGCTGACCTGCAACAACAAACTGCCCGAGGAAGCAGTGCCTGGAGTCAGGACGGGGTCAGTTTTAGGACTTTGGTACCTACTGCGGGACCACACCTTGCAACTCTGCATGGACAACTTCAAATGAGCTGTTTCATCGGATCAGCTGCCAACTGCCAGTACTGCAGTGGGGGCAGGTGAGGGCTAGGACCTTGCGGAGGTGAGCCCCTCGGAAAGTCTGGCTCCAAGATAAGCGGCTCTCCTGGCTTGCCTGAGAGGGACTGAGGGGCTTCCCAGGACATGAGACATTCTGTCCTGAAGTCAGGAAAGTCCCAGCCACCCAGGACCAGTCAGGAGGTCAGCCTACGCTATAGATGTGACTGCCGCATGAGATTTAGCCAAAATAAAGGTCAACTAAACACAGAATCAATCTTATGAGCAGAATAAATCCCTCCGGCCTTCAGCCTCCAGGATCCACACTTATTCACAGAACTCTCAGGAGTGGAGCACAGCATCAACAGGGGAAGAATCCCACAGCAACAAAGACTGCTTTTGCTCTAAAATAAATTACATGTTGAGAAATGGAGTGTTTCCCGCCTTATCAGTAAACAAGGATGTCACAGTCACGGGGAGCCCAGCCCTCCAGTGTGAGCCCTGAGGGCACTCGGGAAGGAGAAGGGTGCCAGCCTTCAGGCTGCAGCCACGGTGAGCCCCAGGGCAGCTCGGGACGTGAAAGCACAGCACGCTGGGCCAGGAGGCTGAGACGCCTGTGCAAGGGATGACTCCAATCGAGCCCAGACGCCTGCATCTGCCCATGCACAGAAAAGCTCTGCATTCCTTAACTTGGGATATCTTTGTTGTTCCATTGCTCAGTCATGTCCAACTCTTGGTGACCCCTTGGCCTGCAGCACACCGGGATTCCCTGTCTTTCACTCTCTCCTGGAGTTTGCTTAAACTCGTGTCCAATGAGTAAGTGATGCCATCCAACCATCTCCACCTCTGTCTTCCCCCATCTCCTCTTGCCTTCAGGCTTTCCCAGCATCAGGGTCTTTTCCAATGAGTCGGCTCTTTGTATTGCATATCTGGTTTCTTTTCATTAAAAGTCATCTTCTGATGTTCTGACTCCCTGCCCTTTGTCGTAAAACTTCTACATAACCTGGCTCCTCCCCTCGCTGCCGCAGAGGAGGGCTCGCAAAGTTCACCTGAGATGCTGTCTCTCAGGCCTGAAGACCTGAAAATTCCCACCAAGTAAAAAGTAACTCAACTTTTAGGCTATGACTACTTTTTTGAGAACTGATCAATGTCAGAGAAGAATACAGTGACCTTTTTTTTTTTTTTTTGATAGCAAAAATAACTTGCATATAGACATAGGTGTATAAATACAGATGTATAATATGTATTGGTTAAATGTGTGTTTGCTACATTGGCACAACTGGCGCATAAGAAAATCACTTGGACTAACATAACTTCCCTGGTGGCTCAGAGGTTAAAGCGTCTGCCTCTAAGGCGGGAGACCCAGGTTCGTTCCCTGGGTCGGGAAGATCCCCTGGAGAAGGAAATGGCAATCCACTCCAGTATTCTTGCCTGGAGAATCCCACGGACGGAGAAGCCTAGTAGGTTACAGTCCACGGGGTCGCAAAGAGTCGGACACGACTGAGCGACTGAACTGAACTGAACTGAACATAACTGTCTAGCGATTTGGATTTTTACATTATGCTAGTGTAGCAAAACTTCAGCTTGCAGGTTAGCCAGGTGAAAGAGATGTGGGGAGCAAAATTTGCTTTGAGAGGAATTCTTGGGTCTAAAGCCTGGATGCTGCTCTAGATGGGTGTGAAGTCCACCCACTTTGCAAACACAGAAAAGGCAGTGTGAGGACTATCCAGAAGTGACCTGTACTGGCCGTCTGTGTTGGCCCGTGTCTCCTCACACCACCATGGGCACATCTCAACGTCCAGCGTGGAACCGGTTGTGATTCACACGCGTGGAGCCCGTCTTCTGGAGGAGAAAGTGGGCTATGTGAAGAAAGGACCAAAGACGCGGAGGGAGTAGCAGTCACCTGAGCCAGAGACTCCAAGAACGGCACGGCCCTTCTGCCGCGGAGACTCACGACAAGGGGGCTCAGGCCCCCCTCCGGTGTTTTCCACGTCTCCAGCCAGGGCAACTGTGCAGAAATGCAACAGTGCCAGCTCCGCCCCTCAGCCCCTACCCTGACCCTCCTGGGCCAGACCCTGATGAACTGTGCCAATTCCCCCTCCTCCTGTAATAAATTTGTTCACCTCACAGTTCACAGTGAAAAGCTTAAACCCTCCAATGAGATGTGAAAGAGGAACAGTGTTGGGTGAGCATTAAAAAAGAAACAAAAGCAGTGTTGGTAGGTAACCAAGGAGCCCTAAGCATGTGGCCTGGCAGTAGGCCCATGCCCTGGTCAGCGTGGGAAGGACGTGCGGTGTAATGACCAGAGGATCATCCTGAGAACCAGACCCAAGGGGTTCCCACCCACCTCAGAGCACAATCAGCCTGGATGCCAAGGGGCTCGACCACATCTTGTGACACAAGAATTTCAGAGAGACCCAGAGGGAGGGAAGGAAGCAAAGAAAGGGGGAGGGAGAGACAAGAAACCAGAGAAACCGAACCACTCTCCAAGAGCACTGCCAGAAAGGCCGCCGAAGGGGCACCTCGGAAACAGCAGCTCTCTCAGGGCACAGAATTATTCACAGACCTTGCACTTACTTAAATGAAAAAGGAACGGCGATTTGGGAACATGTCACAGAAGACAAGCTCTCCAGATCTCAATGAGGTTTCCTCTCAATATTTTATTTGAAAGTGGTTTATTCTTGCTTCATACATAATTTTATACCTTGTTTATCTGGATTATAAACCAATGCCACAGTGCAACAGCAGAGCAAACAAAAATAGCTGTAAACGATAAAAATCTTACAACCGTCAGAATTTAAGAGACTAGTGTGGTGTGACAATCTTCAAACATCAGAAAATAAAATAGCACCACTCTGAGATCAGCTTGCCTGGGTTTTGGAACTCTCTGTGCTCACAGGCCAAGTTATCTAATCTCTCTGACATTTCTTTTCCTTATATATATTCAGCAAAGAAAATCTCCACTACCTCACAGGTCAGACCAAAGCTCACATAAAACAATCCAGGCAAGATGTTAAGCACGGTGCCTGATATAGGGTGACGATGCATGGATTTTCGTTATTTCTATCAAGAAAAGACCAAGTGATATTAGTTTGCTCTGATTAGGAAGTCAGAAGAGCATACATAACTTTCAAGCAAATTTAGATTTCCATCCCAAAGGGTAACTTTTTCAAGTGTGATTGCTTCAAGGGGTGGTGAAACTGATTAATTCCCTAAGCTGGTCTAAACCTCAAGAATGATAAATAACTGGATTCACTACCGCATCTTTCATCACAGTAAAAAGCACTGTAATGATCTGAATAATCCATGTGCAGGACTGAAAAAAATATCTAGATCATGAAATGAGCCCTGACTTAACTGAGGGCAGCTGACCTGTGTGTTTCAAAGGCCCAGACTTTTGTCAGAGTTGTCAGCATCCCTGATTTCAGGATGTTCACGGTGTCGGTTATTTTTTTTTTTTTTAACACAGAGATAAATGACTTGACACAATTTCAGTATTTTTGATGTGCAAGTGGGTAGATGGTGTGGGAGGATGTGATGACTAAGTGGTGAACAACTTCTGAAGGGTTCCTGGGAGTCGCAGAAGTTAAGCTCTGCAGTGAGCGTGTGAGCAGATAAGATGGAGTCAGTTCAGTTCAGTTCAGTTGCTCAGTCGTGTCCAACTCTTTGCGACCCCATGAATTGCAGCATGCCAGGCCTCCCTGTCCATCACTGACTCCCGGAGTTCACTCAAACTCATGTCCATAGAGTTGGTGATGCCATCCAGCCATCTCATCCTCTGTCGTCCCCTTCTCCGCCTGCCACCAATCCCTCCCAGCATCAGAGTCTTTTCCAATGATTCTACTCTTCGCATGAGGTGGCCAAAGTATTGGAGTTTCAGCTTCAGCATAAGTCCTTCCAAAGAACACCCAGGACTGATCTCCTTTGGAATGGACTGGCTGGATCTCCTTGCAGCCCAAGGGGACTCTCAAGAGTCTTCTCCAACGTCAGAGGCAGCAGCAAACTCGAAGGTAGAGCGCCTCGCCTACCGGACTCCGGAGAAAGCAATGACAGCGTGTGCTCACGCGCTCCTCGCGCGCCTGAGGACACAGCACAGAAAGGAGGCTTCCAGCAGGCTGGGCACGAGGCGGAGGCATGACCCTAACAGCACACGGCTGAGGGGCCGCGGGAGACAGGCTCCCCGACCTGGAGCTTTAAAATATCACGGTGCCAGGCTCACGAAGTCAAACAACGGGTCATTTGAATGACATTTTAAAATCCAAACTTTTTATCGCCTTAAGTAGATACAAAATGGAGAAAGAGGTGGCGGAGGTTGAGACAGTGAGCTAGCATCACCAGCGCAAAGGACATGAATCTGAGCAAACTCTGGGAGGCAGAGAAGGACAGGGAAGTCTGGAGCGCTGCGGTTCACAGGGTCACAAAGAGTTAGACACAAGACTAAACAGCAGCAACAAGAAGATATAAAGTAGTTTACAAACTTTCCAGGTGACATGAATAATTTTTTTTATTGTGGTCGAGTTGGTTTACACTGTAGTGTTAGTACCAGGTATATGGGAAAGTGACTCAGTTATACATATATATATTCTTTCAAGGTCTATTCTCTTACAGATTATTACAAAATACTGAGTATTAGTTCCCTGTGCTATACAATAGGTCCTCGTTAATTATCTATTTTATATATAGTAGTGTATATATTTTAATAGTAAAAATGACTTTCAATTGGCCTAGTTTGAGTTATGAGATTTTTTTTTTTTTTCAAATTAAAAGTGCACTAGAGAATTTTAACCAGCTCAGGATTAGCAATTGCTTTCAATGTAAAAGTGAACAAGAACAAATTGTTACGATCACATTAAACCATTTTTACTGTACTAGTTTCATTTTGGTTCCAACTAAACACCATTGTCAACATAAAGAACTTATCCATAATTAGTAAAAATGAAATGCGAAACAGTCAACATCTGAAACAATATTTCAAGCTCCTTGAAAGCTTCAAAACTTCAATACAAAATCAGAGAATCCAAGCATAGCTATTACAACACTGATTTAAATGTATGTATGTGTGATTATGTGGAAAATGGATCATAATTATTCCATACAATTTCATGTAGTGATGTGAAGGAATTATGACCTTATATTGTAACTTTTTTTAGGTGTACAATTCAATGGCAGTAATCTCATTCACAATGTTATACAACCAACACCATTCTCTAGTCCCGAAGCTTCTTAATCAGCCCGGACAGAAGCTCTGTAGCCATTAAGCACTGCATCCCCGTCCTCTGCTCCTGGAGCCCCGGGGAACCTCCATTCTCCTTTCTGTCTCTAAAAGTCGGCCTCGGCTAGACAGTTCGTGTACGTGGAACTCCACAGTCTTGGTCCTTTTTCATCTGACATGTCTTCAAGATTTAAGCATGCCGCAGCATGTGCCAGACTCTTCTTTAAGACTGAATGGTATTGCATAGCATGGATGGACCACGTTTTATGCATCCATCCATCTGTCAGTGGGCATCTGGAATGTCCCCACCCTTGGGCTGCTGTGAATAACGCTGCGGTAAACATTAGCCTACAAGTATTAGTTTGTGTCCCTGATTAGAGTCCCTTTGGACGTGTACATCTAAGAGTGGCTGCTGGGTCCCTTGGTGATACTGTTTACGTTTTTAAGGAACCACTGGGCTCTTTCCCCTTACGGCTGCACCATTTTACATTCCCTTCAGCAGCGGAGGAGGGTCCAAATTTCCCAGCACCCTCACCAACAATAACTTTACACTTTTTAAATTATTGCTATTGTATTGGGTGTGAGATGGTATCTCATTCTGGTTTTGATTTCATTTCCCTGACGGTTAATGACACAGAGCATCTTTTCATATGCTTATTAGTCACCTGTATATGTTCTCTGGAGACATGTCATTCGAATCTTTTGACCATGCTTAATTGTCTTTTTTCCCTTAAGTTGCAGGAGTTCTTTACATATTCTGGTTATTAAACCCCTATCAAATACATGATTTCCAATATTCTCTCTCACTCCATACCCTGTTTTTTTTTTTCCACTTTCTTGATAGTGTCCCTTGAGACCCCAAAGTTTTTAATTCTTATGAAGCCCGATTTATCTATTTTTTATTATGCTGTGCTTTTGGGGTCATGTCTAGAATCCGTTTCCCATAGAGACTCTTTCTGAAGGAAGCTTTTCCTTTTTCATTCTTTGTTCTATTTCTTATTGTGCATTTCACACTTAGAACATCTGTATTCTGCCCACCATAGCTAGCACTGGTAGGACACATTTACAGAGCATGTTAGAAAATGAAAAAATATTTCTACTGTAAATTATCAGAGAAATGTACACTTGACAATACTGATGTTTTAGATACAGAGAAAGGATGACGCAATCTCACAAAAGGCACGATGCTGACAGACTGAAAAACGACCCGAGACTCTACATACATTAAGTCTTCTGAGCAGAAAATGTGAAGATTAAAGGCGATCTTGGAGAGACAGAACCCAGGGGTCAGCTCCTCCACAGCCTGCTGGGTGGACCTCTAGCTGCTCCAAGTGCAAAGCTCTGTCTAGCTCTCCTGCAAATGGCCCAGCACAACGAAGTTCAATGATAAAATAAGACATAAGTATCAAAACAACTGGAACTACTCTTCTCCTCTGCGCTGTGCATGAGGTCACCTAACTACTGTCCTTTGACTGATTACGGGGAGGTTCAGGGTCAGCTCAGCCACCTGACATGCCGTCCATGTACACATCGGCCCTAGCATTCACCTGGGAGCAAGGATGGGGGGAAGTATCAATTCCTTTAGGACTGCTCGAGAACAAAAGTAAACTATCACCAACAAGCCCCTTCCAAAAATGAAGGCTGTGCTATCTACGTGGCATTTATTACTTACAGGACACCATTAATTATGTGTCTGAATCAAATACCTTTCTACATTTTTATTACAAAATTTAAATTTACTGTTATAAAACCATTAATAAACAAAACATTCCACCTGTAAGGAAGAACTGTTAGTAATTCCCATGAGTGCAGAGGGGGTAAAGAAGCACTAGCTCCCAAAGCTGTGTGTGCAGCCTACAGGGGTTACAACCGTCTTACAAACGTCTATCAGATATTATGTCTTATATAAAACCTAAATTTAACAAAAGCATCCTTACACACTGAGACTATAAGCAGACATCACCAAAAGATGGTGCCTAACACTCAAGAGGAAAGCGAAGGGACAGTGTCAGTCGCCCAGTCCTGTCCGACTCCGTGAGACTCCCTGGACTGCAGCCCACCAGACTCCTCTGTCCATGGGATTCTCCAGGCAAGAACACTGGAGTGGGTTGCCATTTCTTTCTCCAGGGGGTCTTTCCAACCCAGGTATCAAACCTGGGTCTCCCACATTGTAGGCAGATACTCAAGGGGCAGTGACATAAAAGAAGATTAAAGAAAAAATGGGGGTTATTAAGAGGCTGAGATTACAGAGGTTGGGGGAGGTGAATGCCTTTCCTCTCTAAGCGGGAAGCCACAGAAGCTATACTGCTTTAGACTCAAAGGAAATGAAATTCCAGTTTGAGTTTAAAGCACATAAGAAAGCTCAGATAGGAGACCATGATGGCAAATGTCAAGTAACAGCTACACAGAAAGCTCTTGAGGACAGAGAACAGTGGGCTGGCTCTCTCTCCTGAGAAATTCCTTCACACTGCAATTTTAACAAATTTCTATCACTTTAGAGAACCATCAGGAAATGCACTGTTTTAAGGAAAATTGAACTCCGTGTTCAATCTCAGCAGCTTCCAAGAAGCTGTGAGATAAGGGTTCATCAAAACCACCATACGTTGGGATTTCAAATTAAGGACAAAAAAAGATGGACTTCCAATGACATGGGTCCCAGGACCTCGGTACATCTCAGAAGGAGAACCTCTGTCCAGATGCTGCAGCCCTGGGGGATGACGTGGCCAGGGGAAGGCTATCCTTGCATGCGTCCGACACACCTGAGCCAAACCGCCTGCTGGCGTGCAGCAACCGTGGCTGCAGATGTGGGGAGGAGGGCTCCTTCAGGCACCAAGACTCCGACTGGAGAGAGGACTGGAGGTTTGCAGGACTCCAGCTCCAGAGCACCCCGACTAACGAGCTTCGGTAACATCACCTCACTCTTCAGCGCTCCACGCCCAGGACTCGGCGGGATCCTACCTCTGCCTGAAGGCCCGGGGCTTCCTCCCACCTGAGGGCCAAGCTTTCACAATAAAACATCGCCATCACCTTGGGTATTTTTCCATCAGTCAGAAGAGACTATTTCACAATTTCTGTGAAGAGCGTACCATACTCATTTCTGAGAACAAAGTCACTATGTAGAAAAACACAGCTTTTTATCTTGCTCTGATGTGAACACTGCACAGTGAAGTCAATGTCTGTGCTTTATACATTTGTGAGATGTAGGCTTGCTCTTCCAGGATTTCCCTGGTGGCTGAGACGGTAAAGAGTCTGCCTGCAATGCAGGAGACCCTCGTTTGATCCCTGGGTCGGGAAGATCCCCCGGGGATGGAAACCCACTCCAGCATTTTTGCCTGGAGAATCCCATGGACAGAGGAGCCTTTTGGGCTACAGTTTATAGGGTTGGAAAAGAGTCAAACGTGACTGAGTGACTAAGCACACAGCCTTACTCTTCTACCTCCAAACAAAGCGCAGGGAGAAATGAATACTGAGGAGCATGATAATGATTAGGAAGGCACCCTCCATCAACTTCACGGCCCTGAAATCCAGCTCAGAAGGGCCTCTGCACACGGAGGGGACCGGGAGCTCACAGAGGAGCAGACGCTTCAGGAACATGGGACCGGGTCTCCCCTGTGCAGAAGAGGATCAGAGTTAAGTGTAAGATTAAAGCTGTGGGGTCCCCCAGGACAGGGCAGGAGAGAGCCCACGAGATCAGGGACTGAGGCCAGTCAGCCCTGCAACTGAAGGGCCGAGTGCAAACGGTTTGCCTCAGCGTCTTCAGGAGGCGGGATTTCCTTCCTGAAGGCACTATGCAATCTTCGGGCTTATCTGATAGCGCAGTTGGTAAAGAATCCGCCTGAAACGCAGGAGACCCTGGTTCAGTTCCTGGGTTGGGAAGGTCGCTGGAGAAGGGATGGGCTACCCATTCCAGTATTCTTGGGCTTCCCTTGTGGCTCAGCTTGTAAAGAATCCGCCTGCAATGTGGGAGACCTGGGTTTGACCCCTGGGTTGGGAATATCCCCTGGAGAAGGGAAAGGCTACCCACTCCGGTGGGATTTTCTTAATGAAGATACTATATAATCTTCACTGACAGCCTAGCTTTTATCTTCATAGTTACGGAGTCACAGGCTGCATTCTGTATATCAAAAAAGGGAAAAAACAAAGACAGGATTCGAACTCCCCTTGGAAGAAAGGAAGGGTGGAATAACTAAGAAAAGAAACCAACAAGCAAGCATTTTTAAAACCCTCCCTTTATTTCTCCAGAGGAAATAGGGACGGGCAGTTTGGAGGAGCTGGAGAGTAGGGACAGTACGGATCCAGTGTTATTTCTAAAAATTCCTCTTTTCCCATGACAGATATTTTATAGAAGTGATGTCTAAAAACCGAATCCTTAAAAATTGAATTGTAATGTGCACAGACATGAAGCTTCCATTATTTAAGGAATCCTATCTGTGAAACAATCATTTTCTTCTTAGAAAAAAAGAAAAGAAACAAAAAATCTCTGAGGGGTTCTCAAAGTGAAGAGTACATCAGCTGGTGCTCTGAGTTCCAGTTGCAGGAGGCGAGGGGTGGGGCTGAGGCCCCTTGAGAACCTTGCTGGGTCAGCTCTGACACTCTGGATGCGTGTGCTTGCCTTGTGGCATGGTTGTGTCCAGGGCCTTCCCGGGGGCTCAGGAGACATGGTTCAATCCCTGAGTAGGGAAGATCCCCTGGAGAAGGAAATGGCAACCCACTCGAGTGTTCTTGCCCGGAGAATCCTATGGATGGAGGAGCCTGGCGCGCTACAGTCCATGAGGTCACAAAAAGTAGGACACAATTCAGCAACTAAACAATGGCAACAACGGTTGCATCTGCAGCTCCCCCAGTGAAGCCCGTTTGTGCTGGTGGAGTGTCAAGGCTGTTACACCCTAGTGGTTGGTCTTCCTGAAGGAGGAGTTGGCGCAGTTGGGGGAATGAGCTTGGGTTTGCCAGGAACATGACTTACAGCTGAACTGAATCCTGCCGCTCAAGTTAGTAGCCCCATGACCATAAAAATCACTGGCTCCTTTCAGTTAAAACAAAGATAATACATGCTACTGTCTCGGGATCATACTAATGAATATAGTGAATATATAATGACTATATGAAGAGCATTCATTCTGCCTTGTTCCAGAGATTACGTACTGCAAGTACACATCAAGCACAGTGAAAATCAATATAAAATCAAACAAAATTAAAAAGAAAACAAAAAAGAATAAGGAAACAAAATAGCAGAAACGTGGATAAGACAAAACTCGACAGGAAGTGACATGTCCTGCTGGGCTTTCACAGCAAACTTTCCGTAGACGCAGCCTCAGTCTAACGTCCCCCGTACAGAGACCCATTCACAGCGACGGGTCCAGTCCAGGTCCCCGGCCCGTCCTAACTCCAGCTTCTGCCTTCTGGGTGGCAATCACTGGCCTGTGAGACTTCCTGGAGAGCAGTTCCTCCAGGTGGCCAGTTAGACAAGGACTCATTTGAAACAGAGGGTGAGGGGGTATTTTCACTACAATGGAGCAGCCATGTCACCTTTTGGGCAGAGACCACCCCCTCAGAGCTGCTGGGCCGTGGACTCCCCTGGTCGGGGGCTGGAGCTCTCCTCGGAGAAAGCTTTGGATCTCACTCTGACAGAGATGAACAGGCAAGTCAGACCCCAGAGGGAACGAGTGCTGTGGGCGCGTGCCCAGCACACGGGACGGGTTTTTAAAAAGCAGCAGCACAGGTGGTCTCTGCAGAGACATCTCACTTGTGGTCACGTGTAAGGCGCCGTGGTTACTGCTTATCCTGTTACCAGGCTGAATGGAGGCGCCAACTTCGTCTTGGCATGAGCACCCCATCACAGATGGGATTCGGCTTCGGGGTACAGTCAAACGGGGTCTCTGCGTGAGTGTACATACGAGTGGGCGTGTGCGTATGCGCTCGGTGTCGCTGGGAGGCAGGGGGAGTTCAACCACATACAGCTTCTTTCTGAGTGTACAGTCACAGTCAGCCCATTAAATCAGTGGGTGAGGAAGGAAACTTGCAAAACCTCTTAGGTCTCTATTTGTAGACAATTAACTTAGGAAGCCTCTGTGCATGAGAAGCAACATACCAGACTTGGAATCATAATATACAACAGAACAAGTGGATACGCTAGTTAGAGTGTATTTATATCCATTTTACTTTACTTTAAAAGGGATTTGTGACAAGTCTAAACATTTTCCTAGCTATGCATTTGGTAACACTTTTTTAGAAATTTGGAAATGCTTCTTAGAACAGTTTAAATTATATTCAAATAAATAAACAGGTCTATTTAAATAAAAAATGTTAAAGACAATAGTCTTTGCTGAGATACATAATTTGAGGAATTCAATAAAGACGACAGCTTTAATAACCACCTGAGGAGTAATTGTGAACAAAAAACCAAGAGACAGGAATATTATTTTTTAATTTAATAAAAACCAAAGATTCTACTTTCTTAACAGAAAAATATTAAATGCCACATAAATACAGTAATCTGCCTGGAGGCAGTGTTTCAAACAGTAACATTCAAAATAACTGCAAATATCTCAAGCTAAGGGTTATCGTTATTGTAAGCATCTCAGCATAATTTGGGCCGTTCCCATGACCTCTAGAAGTCCCTCAGTGTTTATTCTTTACTTTTTCTACAAATTTCTGATGCATAATTCTCTCTATATTCTATCTGTAGATAGACATTTACGTTCATGTGGTAAATTCAAAAATCTCTCGTTCACCTGGGGTAATATGTGCTGTGTATTACCAAAAGAATCTCATATTTCTACCCTTGGGTTAGAATAAATCATGGGAAATGAATCCCATATGCTTACCCCATGCACTTAATCACGTCAGCAAACAAACAAATCAGTTCATTGGTTTGATTCTGACATAGAACACACACACACACCCCACACACATCCCTCGAAACAAAGTTCTAACGAGTCTTCTGAGGAGTAAAACTGAGGGTGAAAATATGGAAACATAACTTGATATCGTCTTTCCACTGATACAGAATTTTGAGGACTAAAATCAACTGTCAAGAAGGAGCGCCGTGATCTGATTGCAATTCACAGCTTTTTGGAGAATCTTCGCGGGAAGAGCGCAGGCAGAGGCAGCCCCGGCAGGAAACCTCACATTCCAGACGCTCCGGGGCGAAGGCTCAAGAGAATCCGGAACAGCGGCCGTCTGTCCAGTCACTCCCACAGTGAACGCAACCGCGCTCACTATTCCAGCGGAGGAATCGCTACACAAGCAGTCATTCTGCAGAAACCAGGCAGGCTGTTTACACACTCACATGGAAGCAGGCGTGAACAAGTAGCTGGAGGAGCAGCAGTGAGCCTCCTTCCATGCCACGCGCCCGCTGCTTCAAGCCGGCGTGACTCCGTGCACGGTACAAACGCCCGATTCCCAAACCAGACACCCTCTACCCCCGGCCAAGGCAGGCTCTGGGGGTGGGGACAAGTCAGCACCTCCGCTCTTGGGCCGAGGGACTGTCACCAGCTCACTGAAAAGTGAAGTGAACGTGTCAGTAGCTTCATTGTGTCTGACTCTGTGACCCCATGGATGGTAGCCCACCAGGCTCCTCCGTCCATGGGATTCTCCAGGCAAGAATTCTGGAGCGAGCTGCCATGCCCTTCTCCAGGGGATCTTCCCAACCCAAGGATCTAAACTGGGTCTCCCACAGAGCAGGCAGATTCTTTACCATCTGAGACATCGGGGAAGCCCTAAGTCACTGGATGCCTCAAAACCAACTTTATAATCTGCAAAACAACAGCCTGCCTCTCTAGCAAAGGGCTGTGACCACACCTGAGATGAGTAACCCAAAAATCCTCAGTAAAGGAAACGAGCCCTCACACCTATTATTTAACTAGGTCAGTCGATGAACAAGGTACCATTCTTTCCATTCTGTTTTATGGATGAGATCAGTACAGTTCAATCGCTCAGTCCTGTCCAACTCTTTGCAACCCCATGGACTGTAGCACGCCAGGCCTCCCTGTCCATCACCAACTCCAGAAGCTTGCTCAAATTCATGTCCATTGAGTCAGTGATGCCATCCAACCATCTCATCCTCTGTCATCCCCTTCTCCTCCCAGGTTCAATCTTTCCCAGCATCAGGGTCTTTTCAAATGAGTCGGTTTTTCGCATCAGGTGGCCAAAACATTGGAGTTTCACCTTCACCATCAGTCCTTCCAATGAATATTCAGGACCGATTTCCTTTAGGATGGACTGGTTGGATCTCCTTACAGTCCAAGGGGCTCTCAAGAGTCTTTTCCAGCACCACAGTTCAAAAGCATCAATTCTTCGGCACTCAGGTTTCTTCACAGTCCAACTCTCACATCCATCATGACCACTGGAAAAACCATAGCCGTGACTAGACGGACCTTTATTGGCATAGATGAGATAACTGAGGTAAAAAGCAGTCACACCACTAACAGCTCACAGACGGTGAGCTGAGGCTCTCCCCCACCTGAACCAGACGCAGAAAAACGGCCGACACAGACCCATCACTGGCCTCCCCAGGCTGCCGTCCCTCTAGTCCCTGCCCACATCTCCTGCCCACCCTGGCCCGCGAGGTGCATTTATGACCGGATCAACCTACCTGTGGCATGCACTGACTGTACCCGACCATGAAAGGCTGGGTGCAATCTGTTTCATCCCCAGAACTGAGCTGTATGGTGGACGGTGGTCACACTCACACACACAGGTTTTGGAAAATTACTCACATCTGCCCTGAGAAAGCAGATACGCCATCCAGCCAATGGCCTTCCCTGGCGGCTCAGACAGTAAAGACTCCGCCTGAAATGCGGGAGACCTGGGCTGGAGCCCTGGGTTGGGAGGATCCCCGGGAGGAGGGCATGGCAACCCATTCAGTAAATACTCTTGGGAGCACTGGCTGTGTGTCAGGCAATATCACAGAATCACAAAGACAAGCGCCTTGTTTTTAATGGTGTGTACAAGGCTCTGTCCCCAGTGCCATCCAAATAGGAGGAAAAGAAAAGCAAGGACCAGGCCACCTCCCCCCCACCCAGACCTGAGTGTGTGGTTCCTGGGGTGGGGTGAGGGCAGACGGGAGAGCCTCCCAGGTTTGCAGTAAAGCCCTTCCAGAGTTCCCACTGAATTCCCTGGATGATGATATTTTCAATAAAGGCGGGGTGCCAAAGCAGAAGGCAAAATCTGGCTTGAGTTTCCCTCCAGCCAAAAAATATTTTCTAAAAATGTGCCTCGTCTACCTCTTCGAAGTAAGAAAATGCTTTTTAGCAATTATTCTCCATATTCCGATTTTCCCATCAGTTTTTATTCCAGATCCCATTTCCCCTCATCTCCTCCATCCACTACTTGCTGTGAGTACATGCTGTCAATAATGTCTCTTCTAAAAACGAGTTCAGTTCAGTTCAGTCGCACAGTCTGCTTCAAGAAAAGGTCCAACTCAAAATGGGTATCTAATCAGATTCTAAGATTATGCCTTTTGTGAAGTGCCTCAGAGTAAAGCCTCCTGCTTTCTGCCAAAAGAAAGCAAGAAAGAAGGAAGGAAACAATTTTAACCTCTTCCATTTGGAAATGATTCTAATATGCAGCACATCTACCCTTTCCTTATATTTCCGCTTTACAATTCAGATTAAGCACAGTAGCAGTCAAAAGTAAATGCAAGGAAATTTTAATAAGGAAGGAAGCGGAGGGAGGGAGGGCTCAGATATTTTTATATCAAAGAAAACCCGTCATTAAAAGAAAAACAACGTAATTTTTGTATGCCAATTACTGCAGCGTTGTGCTCACTCTGAAAGGACGCGTTGTAATCCTCTCCCTCCGCTCAGGCCAGCTCACCTGCACTGTTGCTTGGAACAGAACACTCACACCACAGAGGCTATGCTGTTGATGGAACTACACAGATCCAGGCAAAGAAAATAAAATGTTTACAAAGCGTATACTATAAAATCTGAAAGCTCGATCCTTTAAATGTACACTAGTCAACTTGGTGAAAGTTAAGTTCATCATCCCAAGGTTAAGACACCCACACTGGATAGCAAGCTATGCACTTGGCTGCCCACCTAGCACTCTAAAATAGAGCCTGTGAACAACGGCAGATGAACTACTGAGGGGGAGCCAGCCTCTGAGAGCCTGGAGCGCAGAGCTGCCACTCAGACACCGGGCAACAGTGCGAAGCGTTCAGGTTTATGCTCCCTGTCCCCCAGATTTTATAAAATGCCCTGGGGACACATCACACTTGCACTGAATTTTACAGATTACAGAGTGCGTTCACATTCACTGTTTCATCTTTGTCCTGACCACAAAGGGAGAGAGGAGGGGGGGACGGGCAGAGAGTGAGACGGCCACCGGGTTACAGACTAGGGAAAACACTCAGTGACGCAGTGACACGTCCAGGCACTGTGACCAGCAGGTAAGAGGCGCCAGTGTTTACCCCGCCCCGTATCCAAACCCTGCTCGTCACATCCAAGGCTTAACATTCTCTCCATTACCCTCTGATACCTACCTTTTATCGACTTGCTGCTATTATGACTTTTCCTTCATTACCCTAATTTGTACAGCTGAAAATTCAGAAGCTAATCTGATTTTTATAGGAAGTCATATCTATGATAATTCTCAACTGCAATTGATAAAGGATAAAAACTGAAGGTAGACATTAAAAAAAATAACCTATCAAATGCAGCAAAGGCCTTTAAATTGCACGCATGTCACTCTTTTCCATTAGGATATAAGAAATACAGACAATGTGAAATTTTTAGATGTCGAAAATGCTTTTAAACTGCTAAAAGGTTTTCAAATCATGAAAGTTCTGATGGCTTTTCTTTAACAATTATCTTTTAAATCTTTCAAAAGTCACATGCCTTTCTGTTTCTGTATTATTTTAGGTGTAATATTAAGATTTTACACCACTTTCCAGTCTCTGACCACAATACATCATTTACTCAGTAACCACATATTAAACAAGTACAGCTATACTATTCTCGGTCTGTAAAGGTTTCAAAGTAAAAATTTCACATTGTTCTATCAACAGACTGTATTGTGAAATTTACACAAGCTTACTCATGTGACTCCAAAATGGCAAGAGAAGCAGTTAAGTTACTTTAGCACAAAGAAAAGCTAAAGAACATGAAAACCTAAGGAGCACTTTCATGTAATAACCTACAAGTCACTAGGAGCTATCAGTAACCGCGGGGATGCTTGTCTGCTTCCTCTCCTCCCAACCTTCCTGTTACAAGCACTGAAAACACACCAGACGCTCATCTGCAGGTCAGATGCACAAAATAAAGTTTTGGTAAGCTATGCGATGTTGTTGATATAAGATAACCAAGTTAGATCAAACCTGGATTGTGTAAATAATAGTCTACACATTTTGAACAAAAAGTACTTACTAGAAATAGTTTATAAGTTTGGCAGAGAATAATATAATTCACCTGCTAAGTACAACTTTACTGATCCTTGCTTTGCCCAGCACCTTATCAGGAAAGACTGAAAATGCACACACACGGCGTCATTATCACTCATCCTAGGTCACCACCCCAGGAACCACTCTCCCTGTGGTCAGGAGTGAAGTCACCACCGCAAGGGGTGTGCTCCATCCACACGCAGGCCCGCAGTTCCCACAATCAAGGCTAGTGACCTCCCACAGACGTGTGTCCGCCTCTCCTGAGAGGCGGCAGGAGCAGCAAGCTGCCTAGGGCGGGAAGGGAGGACAGGCAAGCCTTTGAGGCTGATGCCCACCGATCCGCAGAGGGAAAAAGGGGGGCGGGGGCAACAACCTTAGAAGTTGCAACAGGGACTCCCTAGGGGTCCAGTAGCTAAGACCCCGTGATCCTAATGCAGCGGGCCCCGGTCCGATCCCTGGTCCCGGCACTAAATCCCGAATGCCGCAGCTAGAAGGCCCTGCAGGATGCAGAGAAGACAGATGATCCCACGTGCTGCAGCTAAGACCCAGCACAGCCAAAGAGAGAAGTATTTTCTAAAAAACAGATCTACCAACAGAATGTTTGCACTTCTCTATAGAAAATGCTTTCAAGAAAGAGAAATAAGAACGCAAAACTGTCTGAGGTTACTAATTAGAGCAGTCTATAGAACCATAAACCTTCAACATGCTTTAAGGCATTTCTATTTTATAAAAGAACAATAATTGATGTTTGTAAGGATAAAAGGGGAAATAATTAGATTCACAATATACATCTAGTAGGATAAGAATGGCACCACACATTTTTGGAAGATTTCTATGCAAAATAACTTATTAAAAGCAGATGCTTTACACAGACATGGTGAACAGACTTGTGGACACAGCCGGGGAAGGGGAGGATGGGACGAACTGAGAGAATAGCATGGAAACATATAATTACCATGTGTAAAATAGATAGCCAGTGGGAATTGGCTGTATGATCAAGTTTAAGTGTTAGTCGCTCAGTCGTGTCCGACTCTTTTCGATCCCATGAACTCATTTCTCTATACGTGCACTTTTCCAGGCAAGAATACTGGAGTGAGCTGACCTTCCCTTCTCCAGGGTAGCCTCCTGACCCAGGAGTCGAACCCAGGTCTCCTGCATTGCAGGCAGACTCTGAGCCACTAGGGATGCCCACTGTATGAGGCAGGAAGCTAAAACCTGGTGCTCTGGGACAACCTAGAGAGGCAGGAGGGGGTGGGAGGGAGGTTCAAGAGGGCGGGGACATATATTCACCTATGGCTGATCCGTGTTGATGTATGGCAGAAACCAACACCATATTGTAAAGGAATTATCCCCCAACTAAAAAATAAATAATTTTTTAAAAACAACATATATTTTTAAAAGTAGATGCTTTAAAAATTACACTTCAGTAATTTGGGAAAGGTTTCCCTCCCAGACAGTCTGGACGACAGGGGCAAAGGTGGTCCACCCCAGGGTGACGCGGCAGGAGGCCACAGGCACCTCTGGACCGCAGAGGCCTGGACCGAGGCTCAAGGCGTCCACAGCCCTGGGCCCAGGCCTGCACCCCGGGGCTCTAGTTGCTTACAGCCTGTCCTCTTTACACGGTTTCTAAGAACCACAGGAGCAAACTTCCAGTTACAAAGTCAGTCATCGGGATGAAAGGTACAGCATAGGAAATACAGTCACTAACATGGTAATGACTTTGTGTGATGACAGATGGTAACTGGACTTACTGAGCTGATCATTTCATAATGCATAAAAATACTGAATCACTGCTATACACCTGAAACTCAAGTAACACCGTAAGTCAATTATACTTCAATAAAAAGGAACCATGGGAAATTGTGAGTATAAAAATATTTTACAAACTGAAAACCTTTCCAGGTCTGCAAGGTGCTGCTATTCAGGTTACTGTCGGGTCACTGGGTGTCTCCGCCGGCCCCCACGGCAGCATCAGCAGCGTGTGCCCTCTGGGACATCAGCCCCATGTGAAGGGCGTACCCGCGCCAGAATCTGGTTTCCTCCGTCATCCGTCAGGCAGGTGCTCGCCTGTGATCAATCGGTCCGCCTTGCGGGGAGGGCAACGTGTCTCCGGACCCTGATGAGGCACCAGATCCCACACGTGTGCCTGGGAGAGAAGCACCCCTTCCCAAGCCTCTGCTCCTCCAACGGAACACCTCCCGTGCACCCGGCCCTCCCACGCTCCTCTTCAGAGCATCCACACCCGCCGATCAGCCAGCTTCCTCCTCCTCCCTGTCTCTTCCTCAAGGGGCCGAGTGCCCAGCCTAGCTCCACCCCTGGGCACACGGGTCCAGCTGGCTGGCTGAGGCCTGCCGGGACTGCTGGACACCAGCCTCAGAGCTGTGGACACTCCCAGCTTTGTTCACCTCTGTACCAACACCACGAAGCCCTCAAAGAAACACTCACTGGATTAAAGTGCATACACATGAAATTTGAAACAATCAAACAGGGACTTCCCTGGTGGCCCGGTGGTTAAGAACCCGCCTGCCAATGCGTGGGTTCAATCGCTGGTTTAGGAAGATCCCACACGCCTCAGGGCTACTAAGCCCTGGTACCACAAGTGCGAAGCTCCTGAGCCCGAGAGCCTGAGCTCTGCAGCAGGATAAGCCACCGCAGAGAGAAGCCCGCGTGCAGCAAGGGGGAGACCCAGCACAGCCAAAAAAACAATTGATCAATTTTTAAAAATTAAATAAACATAACCCACCACAGATGCCCAGGGGACACGCTCTGCTACACAGAGGTGGGTACATGCTAAGTCCCTGCGGTCAGGCCCAACTCTGTGACCGGAGCCCGCCAGGCTCCTCTGTCCGTGGGAGTCTCCAGGCAAGAATACCAGAGTGGGTGGCCTTGCCCTCCTCCAGGGGATCTTCCTGACCCAGGGATGGAACGCGGGTCTCCGGCACTGCAGGCAGATTCTTTACCGTCTGAGCCACCGGGGGAGCCCACACGAGGCGGCGTGCAGGCTGACGCCGGGAGGAGGGCGAGCGGGCGCACAGCAGGATAAGGAATTTCCGCCATTTCAAGGCTTTTAGGGCTTCCCTCATAGCTCAGTTGGTAAAGAATCTGCCTGCAAGGCGAGAGACCCCAGTTCGATTCCTGGGTCGGGAAGATCCGCTGGAGAAGGGACAGGCTACCCACTTCAGTATTCTGGCCTGGAGAATTCCATGGACTGTATAGTCCATGGGTCGCAGAGAGTCGGACATGACTAAGCGGCTTTCACTTTCACCATTTCAGGAGAGCCCTGGGGTCCACCTGTCATCTCCACTGAGCGGGGGCATCTCCCTCCCTTCACTGCAGGCACCACACGGAGGAAGACAGGCCCAGCAGTTTCCCTCGGGCTTCTTTAATGTAGCCGTTCCATTATTCACGCGTTACTATTACACATGCATTGTAATAATAATGACACATGATTATATCTAATGTATATGTCACTATGCATTACATACTCAGCATACATTCAGTATGCAAACCATGCTAATTACTCAAATCTTCCCCAGGATCAGTAATCAATGTATTAAGAAAGACAGATATGCACGTATGTATATGATAACAAGGATTCCTTGACACACTGGCCATTTTGGGCACTAAATCACTGACCTCTGTGTGCATCGACCTGGTTACCCACAGAAAAGGGTACAGCAATAACATCCTTCCAGGCAAATTCAACTGTACAAAAAAAATGCAAAGCACTCTGCCAAGAGAAATAACACATGCATCATATGGTTCCCAGAGATAAGTGCATATTTATACATGTGTCTCCTGGTTTCTGTCTTCCTCTCTGCAAAGTGATTTAGGACTACAAGATGCTTAAAGGAAAAAAAAAATCAGCGATACCAATTCTACGTGGAGCACCAAAACAGCTCTTGTTTTATGAAACCGCTGCCCTTTCGACTCCCCACAGAAGCTGAATTACTGGAGCAGGCGCCCTGCCTTAAACAAACTGGGCCACTGGAGCAGGGAGCCAGCCAGCCACACTGCTGCGGGGTGGGCGTCTGCATGCCCAAACGAGGAACATGACCTCAGATACTCTTTCCATTGAAAGAGGGCTTAGTGCTTTCCAAACGCCCGAAGGGAGGAATTTGTGTTCATCAAAATAATATATTCTTCTAACATGAAGGGTCAGCAAACTCCAGCCCATGCCAGGTTTTATAAATAAGGTCATTCATCCCTGCACTGCCCGTGTCTTCCCGCTACGGCAGCAGAGCTAAGCGGGGATGACAGAAGCTGTGTCCCATCAGTCTAAAACTGGAACTATCAAGCCCTTCACAGAAACAGTCCGCCCTGTTCTCAGACAACAAATTCATAGCGATGCTTTCATACAGTTTTAGCATTTACTTTGAAATAGTCTGTTTCTCAGCAGTCTTAGGCAACCACCATATTGATTGAATCGGTTACTTTATACGATCTTCTGATCTGGAAACATCCAACGGGAAAGGTATCTTCGGTTGTTGTCCTGTCACTCAGCCGTGTCTCGCTTTATGGGGCCCCATGGACTGCAGTGTACCAGGCTCCTCCCAGAGTTCTCAGATTCCTATCCACTGAGTCAGTGATGCTGTCTAACCATCTCATCCTCTGTCGCCCCCTTCTCCTTTTGCCTTCAATCTTTCCCAGCATCAGGGTCTTTTCCAATGAGTTGGCTCTTCCCATCAGGTGGCCAAAGGATAGGAGCTTCAGCTTCAGCATCAGGCCTTCCAATGCATATTCAAGGTTGATTTCTTCTGGAATTGACTTGCTAACCTAAATTCCATCTGTGCCAAATGTATAAATAAAGCTACATTCCCTCTGCAGTTTTAATATATTATCCAGAAGAATCACTTGTGAAAGCTGAGGACGAGGAACAGCAACATGAAACTTCTGGTTTCTGGCCCAGCAATGGAGGGCTGTTCCTAGCAAGCTGAGACCCCGCTCCAGACCCAAGGTGGTCTGCATCCTATGTGGGTGCACACCCTGAGCCCAAAAGGAGAGACAAGGCCCTCCGGCAAGTGCAAGAGTGTCTGGAAGTGCAGGGTGAGCACCAAGGAGGATCGTCCCCAGTGGGGAGGTGGGTGACCGCTGCTGGCTGGCTCCCACCCCGAGCCTTGAGGGGGAGGGGGCAACCCTTGTGGAAAGAGGTCCCTCTGCTCCAGGGCGGGTGGGGGCCAGCCGAGCATGAAAGTGAAAGTTGCTCAGCCGGGTCCGACTCTTTGTGACCCCATGGACTGTACCATGGAATTCTCCAGGCCAGAATACTGGAGTGGATAGCCTTTCTCTTCTCCAGGGATCTTCCCAACCCAGGGATCAAACCCAGGTATCCCACATTGCAGGGGGATTCTTTACAAGCTGAGCCACCAGGGAAGTCCAAGAATCCTGGAGTGGGGAGCCTATCCCTTCTCCAGCGGATCTTCCTGACACAGGAGGTGAACCGGGGTCTCCTGCACTGCAGGTGGACTCTTCACCAACTGAGCTATGAGGGGATTCCATCCCCTGGAATCACCTCCCAAATCAACTACCTCTGTTTTCAAGGAAGGTCCAACTATATGTATATGATAACAAGGATTCCTTGACACACTGGCCATTTTGGGCACTAAATCACTGACCTCTGTGTGCATCGACCTGGTTACCCACAGAAAAGGGTACAGCAATAACATCCTTCCAGGCAAATTCAACTGTACAAAAAAAATGCAAAGCACTCTGCCAAGAGAAATAACACATGCATCATATGGTTCCCAGAGATAAGTGCATATTTATACATGTGTCTCCTGGTTTCTGTCTTCCTCTCTGCAAAGTGATTTAGGACTACAAGATGCTTAAAGGAAAAAAAAAATCAGCGATACCAATTCTACGTGGAGCACCAAAACAGCTCTTGTTTTATGAAACCGCTGCCCTTTCGACTCCCCACAGAAGCTGAATTACTGGAGCAGGCGCCCTGCCTTAAACAAACTGGGCCACTGGAGCAGGGAGCCAGCCAGCCACACTGCTGCGGGGTGGGCGTCTGCATGCCCAAACGAGGAACATGACCTCAGATACTCTTTCCATTGAAAGAGGGCTTAGTGCTTTCCAAACGCCCGAAGGGAGGAATTTGTGTTCATCAAAATAATATATTCTTCTAACATGAAGGGTCAGCAAACTCCAGCCCATGCCAGGTTTTATAAATAAGGTCATTCATCCCTGCACTGCCCGTGTCTTCCCGCTACGGCAGCAGAGCTAAGCGGGGATGACAGAAGCTGTGTCCCATCAGTCTAAAACTGGAACTATCAAGCCCTTCACAGAAACAGTCCGCCCTGTTCTCAGACAACAAATTCATAGCGATGCTTTCATACAGTTTTAGCATTTACTTTGAAATAGTCTGTTTCTCAGCAGTCTTAGGCAACCACCATATTGATTGAATCGGTTACTTTATACGATCTTCTGATCTGGAAACATCCAACGGGAAAGGTATCTTCGGTTGTTGTCCTGTCACTCAGCCGTGTCTCGCTTTATGGGGCCCCATGGACTGCAGTGTACCAGGCTCCTCCCAGAGTTCTCAGATTCCTATCCACTGAGTCAGTGATGCTGTCTAACCATCTCATCCTCTGTCGCCCCCTTCTCCTTTTGCCTTCAATCTTTCCCAGCATCAGGGTCTTTTCCAATGAGTTGGCTCTTCCCATCAGGTGGCCAAAGGATAGGAGCTTCAGCTTCAGCATCAGGCCTTCCAATGCATATTCAAGGTTGATTTCTTCTGGAATTGACTTGCTAACCTAAATTCCATCTGTGCCAAATGTATAAATAAAGCTACATTCCCTCTGCAGTTTTAATATATTATCCAGAAGAATCACTTGTGAAAGCTGAGGACGAGGAACAGCAACATGAAACTTCTGGTTTCTGGCCCAGCAATGGAGGGCTGTTCCTAGCAAGCTGAGACCCCGCTCCAGACCCAAGGTGGTCTGCATCCTATGTGGGTGCACACCCTGAGCCCAAAAGGAGAGACAAGGCCCTCCGGCAAGTGCAAGAGTGTCTGGAAGTGCAGGGTGAGCACCAAGGAGGATCGTCCCCAGTGGGGAGGTGGGTGACCGCTGCTGGCTGGCTCCCACCCCGAGCCTTGAGGGGGAGGGGGCAACCCTTGTGGAAAGAGGTCCCTCTGCTCCAGGGCGGGTGGGGGCCAGCCGAGCATGAAAGTGAAAGTTGCTCAGCCGGGTCCGACTCTTTGTGACCCCATGGACTGTACCATGGAATTCTCCAGGCCAGAATACTGGAGTGGATAGCCTTTCTCTTCTCCAGGGATCTTCCCAACCCAGGGATCAAACCCAGGTATCCCACATTGCAGGGGGATTCTTTACAAGCTGAGCCACCAGGGAAGTCCAAGAATCCTGGAGTGGGGAGCCTATCCCTTCTCCAGCGGATCTTCCTGACACAGGAGGTGAACCGGGGTCTCCTGCACTGCAGGTGGACTCTTCACCAACTGAGCTATGAGGGGATTCCATCCCCTGGAATCACCTCCCAAATCAACTACCTCTGTTTTCAAGGAAGGTCCAACTAAGAAACTAGAGTTCCTTGAAATCTTTCCTCAAGGGAAACTGAGTATTGAGGGGACCGCTGGGGCCGGAGGTGTGAGCCCAGGATGACTTCACAGACGCGCGTCCACACTCAGCTCCAGGGGCCCTGCAGGAGTGCTCAGCTGAGACCCCCCAGCCTCTCACGGGCTTCAGCCGGGCACTTGACGCCACCGGCAGCAGCTCCTAGGCCACCCGCAGATGGTTCACAGACTCCTGCGCTTGAGGACTGGCTCTTCACACAAATGAAGAAAGCAAGACAAACGAGGCAGTGACACCCAGCAGGCGACGCACGCAGGTCAGCCCCTGACACAGGAGCCAGGAAGACGGGCCACCGGGCCGCCAGCACCAGCTCTGCAGCGGGAGGGCCCGCGACTGCCCCAGCCGCGCTCCGTTACAGAACCCTCCAGAAGCCAGAGATCCTTCTAAAAATCAGAGGCAGTATTTTAAGGATTTCTGAAAACCTGTGTATTTTCTTTGAGTATGGTTTTTCCAGTAGTCATGTATGGATGTGAGAGTTGGACTATAAAGAAAGCTGAGCGCCGACGAATTGATGCTGTTGAACTGTGGTGTTGGAGAAGACTCTTGAGAGTCCCTTGGACTGCAAGGAGATCCAACCAGTCCATCCTAAAGGAAATCAGTCCTGAATATTCATTGGAAGGACTAATGCTGAAGCTGAGGTGCGAATAGTTTGGCCACCTGATGCGAAGAACTGACTCATTTGAAAAGAACCTGATGCTGGGGAAGATTGAGGGCAGGAGGAGAAGGGGACGACAGAGGATGAGATGGTTGGATGGCATCACCGACTCAATAGACATGAGTTTGAGTAAACTCACGGGAGTTGGTGATGGACAGGGAGGCCTGGCGAACTGCAGTCCATGGGGTCACAAAGAGCTGGACACGACTGAGCAACTGAACTGAACTGAATACTAAAAAAAAAAAAAAAATGAGTTGAGCCTCTCATATCTAACATAAAATCAGAATGAAAACTTTACAGATCTAAAGTTGTTACAATTCAATGAAGTCCAAGTGCTGTGATTCAGATCTGTTATTTCTTCTTTGGGGAAGCTAACATATACTGAGCACCTGTTTTACAAGTGTGCAGAGCTTAGCTCAGAAATCAGGCAGAGCTGAGGCATGAACCCACATCTTTTCCCAAAACACGTTTCCAGCACACTAGTTGCTCTTGGGAAGCCATTCGCTGCACACTTCCTGAGTGGTTCCTGCTGAAGACTCTGCAGGTGATCTGAGGTCCAGAAGAGAGCCCATCTCGACCCCACAGTTAAGGAAAGACAGATGAACAGTGAGCAGTTTTGGCATCAGGACAGACTAACCACCCAGCTCAGATCTCCATACAAAGAGCAGAGGGGTGGACAGGAAGTGCTTGCTAAGGCTGCACAGATGAATGAAAGCCCCTGGAACGGCTTTTAATTTTTATGAAGTATTCTCCCATGGGGTCGCAAAGAGTCAGACACGACTGAGCGACCTCACCCACTCACTCATTCCCCACTGGAAGTGAGTGATAGTTGCCCAGTCATGTGTGACTCTTTGTGACCCTGTGGACTGCAGCCCACCAGGATCCTCTGTCCATGGGATTCCTCAGGCAAGAATCCTGGAGTGGGGTGCGATTCTCTTCTCCAGAGGAGATTCCCAACTCAGGGATCAAACCCGTGTCTCCCACATTGCAGGCAGATTCTTTACTGTCTGAGCCACCAAGAAAGCCCCACACTACTGAAAAATGGAAGCAATTCAGTATTTATTTTTTTTAATACACATGTCCACTATAGAGTATGAGAGAATTCCAAAAGATCATAACAGATAAAAATGCAATTCCTCAAATTATTTGTCAAGTTTTTAATGAAAATAATATGTCACTGATAGCTTTGTTTCAGATAAATGCAAACCAGATACATAGTGTTATTATTTTTTTAATGGTTTAAGTATAGCATCGAAATTCACCCTTAAGGAGGTTAACTGTTCATGGGCACATTCTCACCTCTCTCCAAGTGAGAGTTCACTAAATCACAAAAGAAAAGTGTAACACATATATATAGGACTCAAACCATTCACAGAGCTAATTCAAAATGTAGTCCAACAATCTACAAAATTCTGACGTGAATAAAGAGCCAGCTGCAAAGAGAATATCACACCTAGGAACCAAAGCTAACCCGTGCTGCCCTCCGGACAGAAGCCAGAGGGAAGCGAGGCCCCGGGCCGGCGCCCAGCCCGCCTGAGGCCGCCCGGCAGCCAGCACAGTCAGCTGCGGAGCTTCCCCACCCGACCCAAGAGCGGGAAGGCCCCGAGGAAACCAGAAACGTCCCTCCTGAGTCAGGCCAAGTGCACGCGAACAGTTCAGAGACAGGAGAAAACAGAGGCCAAAGACCTCGGACGCGCGGAGGCCCCAAAATGGGGGGAATGACAGCCATTCAAAAAACAGATCCCCTACGTGGAAGCGTGCTCCTGATCGGCACTTTTCTTTTCTTCAGTTCTTTTCTCTTTCCGAAAATCCTTCCCTTTTATTTTCAACACGTTTTCCTTTAATTCCTTGCCAAGAAAGCGGAATCGCTCTAAGGCTCCAGCCATTTCCTGCTATCAGTGTTTCCAGAAACTACACTTCCTGAAACTACAAAGAAAACACCTTCCGTGCCCAGTGGATGCGCCGGGCAGCCTTTCCCTCGTGTCCCTCTGCCCGCGGCCGCCTCCTGCCCCCCTCCATCTCCTGCCTCCCAGTGCCCTCGTGGGGCTGCCCTGCCTCCCTCCCGGGAAAGACGGTCCCTCCGGGCTCCTCAGGGCTCAGGGATTCGTGGACGCAACGTGCTCGGGCACTTCCTCTGTTCAAGACATCGTTGCCAACACTGGACACACATCATTTCATTTCACCTTCGCTCCAACGTGGGCTTGTTTAACCCACAAGCACCACCTTAGGCCGCGTCCTCGGCATCCACTTACAGATGAGGGACAGGGACTCACTTCCAGGGCCGCGGGCTACCTGCTTTCCCTTCCTGAGAAATCACCAGCCCCAAAGCACTAGGGAACACCGGCCAGGTCGGCAGTGCATCAGCAGAGGAAGAAAAGACGAACAGGAGTATGAAGTGTGTGTATCTCCCTCCATGCACACACCGCCCCCCCCAGGGGTCTCTGTTCACGTCTCATCATGACATTTGCAAAAAGATCGGGTCATCCCACCTGAAACCTGGTACCCAAAAGCTTGCTGTCTAATAGTCTGGGGTACTTTTCACCAGACTGCAACCCACAAGAAGTCATAATAATTGTGAATCTCAAGAATCTGGCCAGGATACATTTTTTAAAATGTACCAATACAAAACAAAAAGAGTTGAAAAATAACTTAGGGAAAAAAAGTGACAGATTTCTAATGATGGCCCATCTGACAAAAAAAGAAATAGAGCGGTTACAAAGCACAAAAGGTGCCAGAACCCCCAGCTATGACAGGCTCTCAGGAGAAACGCAATTCAACGAGAGCAGTAACATTAATAAAGAATAACCTTTAACACAAAGGCATTCCCAGCGACCCGGAAAGCCTTGAAAGCATCTGCGGTGCTCGGCAGAGTGAAAGGGGGGATTCCAACCCCTCCCCCGGATCCACACGCCCCACCCAGGGAAAGAGAACGGGGACCATCAGGGCCGTCCCTGACGCCCTGGCTACTAGGGGGAAGTCATGCTTCAGCAAGAGGCCCACGTACGTGCAAGCTGACAACGTCTCGTCCCCAAGGCTAGGGTGTGTAACAAGGATTAACTGTGTGAAGATCCCAGAAGCAAGGACACACGGGTCAAAGAAATTGGTGAAGGTAGTGCCAGGCTGATGCTTAAGGTTAGGAAAGGGTTTGCACAAAATCCAGTAACTAGGAAGGAAGCAGCAGCTAAAATAAAACCAATGGGTGGACTAGGAGGAAATAATATTAAGTGATAAGACAAAGAAAAACGTCAACGGTATAAGCAGAACACAGGAAAAATCAGCAGGGGTGAAGTTCAAACTAAGGGGATCGGAAAGAAACCCACTCAGACGCTTACAGCAACAGGCAAGAGCAACTGTAAACCTAAAATAAAGTCAGAGAAGAGACCTGAAATGTGAGGACCTAAAGAATTCGGTTCCACCACAAAAGCACAGCCAGAGGCAGGCACTGTCCTCGGTGGACAGCGAGGTCTCTGAGGTCAGGGCGGGTTTCCAGCGGCTCTGCCCAGATGGCGCCCACAGCGGCCAAGAAGGACGAATAGATGCATGAGCTCACACCTTCCCGGCTCGGAAGGAAAAACCCTGATCACCGCCACGAGGGAATAAATTACAATCCACCGCACCGTCTCCTGCCGACGGGCATTATTCAGTGGCAAGACCACTCAAGGTTACATTCGCACTCCCTTAAGAAGCTCTAGAATGCAAAGCCCACATTTTCACAGGGAAGACACTCAGTTTCTTGCCAAAATGTAGTGATTTCCACCAGATGAAGCTGGCTGGGCAGCTCTCCAACAGTGTAAACAATAGTTCATCTCTTAAATGTGAAACCATAGACTCTATCGGAGTCAGAAACTACATTAAAATAGAAGTGGCTTTGTTTCCATTTTCAAATCTGCGCATGACGTAGAAAGGAGCTGATAAGTATGAGAGGTAATTGATGCATGCGATTTTTTTTTTTTTTAATATGCATGGTTTGACATTTCGAGATCTTGCGTAGGAGAAGTAAGTGGGAGGCTTAGAGGAAGGCAGAATCAAGTGAACAAACTTCAGGGACTGAAAAATCAACTATGATCTCAACAGGAGGACAATAAGAAAAAAGAAAAGATTACATCTACCACAAACTAGGGCAATTACACTCTGGCCATCTGAAGTGAAGAACCGACTCACTGGGAAAGCCCCTGATGCTGGGAAAGATTGAGGGCAGGATGAGAAGGGGACGGCAGAGGATGAGATGGCTGGATGGCATCACTGATTCAACGGACGTGAGTGTGAGCAAGCTCTGGGAGATGGTGATGGACAGGGAAGCCTGGCGTGCTGCAGCCCATGGGGTCGCAAAGAGTCGGACGCGACTGAGCGACTGAACAACAGCAACAGTTAGTTAAATGGCATTTCGGTAAAACCTTACCTCCTTTCAATTTAATTTTGAATAGGTAATAAATTACATTATCCAAAAGTCAAAAAAATATAAAAAGCAATGGGGTGAAGTCTCCCTACATCTCCTGCTGCCCCCACCCCCGGGTATCCACGGCTCCCATCCCCACCGAACTGCCCGCAAAGCACTGGGCACGCTTTCTGAGTTTCCACCATGTCTCTTTATGCAACAGAGACACACACAGGCGAACACTTTCACCGTCCTTCCTAACACAGGAGTGTGGGTGTGTGCACGGCTTCACACTTTGCTTTTTCCACACGACGACGTGTACGGAGAGCTTTAGTGCATTCGTTTCACTGCTACAGATTTTCTTTAGCCAGGTCCCTACAGGCCAACTTCTGGTAGTTTCTTCGACTGTTTTCTTCAAGCAGCATTGCAATCAGTTAATACCAGGCTTCTCAGGTGGCACTAGTGGTAAAGAACCCGCCTGCCAATGCCAAAGACGCAGGGGATGTGGGTTCAATCCCTGGGTCAGAGATCCCCTAGAGGAGGGCAGGACAACCCACTCCAGGATTCTTGCCTGGAGAATCCCCATGGACAGAGGAGCCCGGTGGGCTACATTCCACAGGGTAGCAAAGAGTTAGATATGACTGAAGCAACTTAGCATGCATGCTAATACCGGGTGAAGTCATCTTGCCTGTGTGTGAGTACATCTGAATGATAAACTCCCAGAAGTAAAACGACTGATTCAACGTGAAGTGAAAGTCACTCAGTTGTGTCCGACTCTGCAACCCCATGGACTGTTGCCCACCAGGTTCCTCTCTCCATGGAATTCTCCAGACCAGAGCACTGGAGTGGGTTGCCATTTCCTTCTACAGCGAATCTTCCCAACCCAGGGATCGAACCCAGGTCTTCCACACTGCAGGCAGATTCTTTACCGTCTGAACCACGAGGGGAGCCCACCTGATTCAAAGAGTACATGCACTGTTAATTCTGATCGACACTGCCAAATTGCTCTCTTCCTGGTCTCTCCTGATGGGTCCTCCCACCAGGAATGCACACCAATACCTGCCTCCTCATAAAATTACCAATGGAGTGTTAAACAATCTACTAATTTTTGCAAATCTGACAGGAGAAAATGGTACCTTGGTGTGCTTTTAAATGGCGTTTATCTTATTGTGAAAGGGGCTTCCCTGGTGGCTCAGATGGTAAAGCGTCTGCCTGCAATGCAGGAGACCTGGGTTCAATCCCTGGGTCGGGAAGACCCCCTGGAGGAGGAAATGGCACCCCACTCCAGCATTCTCGCTTGGAGAATCCCATGGTCGGGGGAGCCTCATAGGTTACGTCTATGGGGCTGCAAAGAGTCAGACATGACTAAGCGACTTCGCTGTCTTACTGTGAAAGAGGCTGAGCATCTCTTTGTTCACATCCTTGGACTATTTTCATTGGGTTGTTCTTTTTCTTCATCATTCTGGGAGTTCCCTGTATGTCGGGCAGAGCTCTGCTGTGATACAGACTATTAGCCTTCTTACAAGGCTGACGGTAAAGAAGAGCCTTGACTGCCCTGTTGGAAGCAGGAGAGAGACAGTGCAGAAAGGCAGAGGGCGTCACAGAATAAATTGTGATTCGGTGTTATTTAGGACCATCAAAAGGTGTTTTTGTAAATGTAGACTAACTCCTCAATCTTTCCTTTGATTAATTCCAGATTTTGAGTCACATTTAATGGCTCTCCCTACTCCAAGGCAAAGTCGGACACAACTGAACTGAACTCCAAGGCTAGAAGGAGTTTGATACCTTGTTTCTATGGTATCTTTTTTTTAATGTATATTTAAACATATGATCCATATGGAATTTATCCTGGAGTAAAAGATACACTCTAATTTTATTTTGTTTCCAGATGAGTACTCAATTGTCCCCAAATCATCTATTCAATAGCTCATCTCTACTTCTCCTATATGAGATGACACTTTTAAGGTATACTAAATTCCTCTATGTGTCTGGCGCTGTTTTAAGGCCTTTCCGTTCTGTTGTCCTGGTTTATCTATTCACATGCCAGTACTAGGACTTCCCTGGTGGCTTAGAGGGTAAAGAGTCTGCCTGCAATGCAGGAGACCTGGGTTCGATCCCTGGGTCGGGAAGATTCCCTGGAGAAAGAAATGGCACCCCACTCCAGTATTCTTGCCTGGAAAATCCCATGGACAGAGGAGCCTGGTAGGCTATAGTCCATGGGGCTGCAAAGAGTCAGACATGACTGAGCAACTTCACTAAGATAACTAACCATGAGACACAAAGAACATTATCCTAAAAAGGCACAAGGACCGAGGACCCGAGAATGTTTCCACAGTAAACTTCTGGTCCTGGGACAGAAGGAAATTTGAAAAAAAGCATGCAGTCTTCATAGCAAAGATGAAATGTATAATGACCCATATGGAGGCAGCACAGTGATCAAGCTCCTGTGGATATCACTGCAGAGGTTTAATTGAGAAGCTCCTAGAACCCTGGGACGGGAGGGCACACCCAGGTGGTGAACAGAGAAGCACCACAGTGATCAGGCTCCTGGGGGTATCACTGCAGAGGTTTATTTGAGAAGCTCCTAGAACCCTGGGATGGGGGGCACACCCAGGTCATGGGCAGAGCGGCCCAGCCTGACTGCCCCCCGCTCGGGGTGCTCCGCCCAGGCAGGGACACGCTCTTCCTGCAAAACTGCTTCTTACACAGCACTCACCGACTTCTAAAAGTCCAGATACGCTTGCATGCTTATAAATAATTCAGCACGTCCAAACACTTGGCACTGTTTCAGCACTTCATAAGCAATGCTTTCTCTTTCCTAGTCTAGAAAGTGTTTTCATCAAAGTAAAAAGCTTTTTATCACCGCCTAAGGAACTAAAGCTGAGGCGTTCCTCCGCCCTCAGCCCTGGAGCTCCCCGAGCCCATGGCTCAGATACAGGAAGACGCCATGCCCTCAGCGACTCCGAGGCCCTGGTCACTGGGGCCAGAGCGTACTCAGATCCCATGGAAAAGAGAAAAGAATTGAAGTTTTGGCTTACACGAGCAGAATTTATTGGCCACGTTACTTATCTCATTGTTCCTTTGTGGAAACTCACATTTTTACAGGACCGTCTTGCTCGCTTTCTCCCACTTTTACACCTTCTCCTACTTATTCCTTAGACTTCTGTCACTGGCGTTTGTGCGAGGCACTGAGGTTAAGACAAGGAATAGAAGGTGCTTCCTGCCCTCAGGGAGCACACGCATGTGGACCAGTACAAGCTGCGGGCACTGGGAGACACAGATGGGCCCGTGAGCAGGCTGGGAGCAGGGCTGGACTCCAGAGGACCCGAAGCTGCCTTGGGGGTCTGAGCGGGGGGAAGGGCTAGGTGTAGGAGGAGACCTCCTGACCCACCCAGAAGCTCAGGGTCCCAAGCGGTTGGCACCATGGGCACTGGAGGGGAGGGGAGGTGGGAGGCGCTGGGGGGTCACCGCACAGACAGCTTTAAAGGCAGATGGAGGGGGACACAGGGGTCTTCCTGGGGGCAGTGGATGGCATTAAAGCACGTGCTTCCCGCTGTGAACCCCTCCACCAGTCGCCAGTGATCGCCTTTGATCTTGTCCACATCCCTCATCGCGCAGCAGCTTGTCAAAGGCAAGGATGGGTCCGGACCGACTCATGAGCGGTGGGGACAAAGGCAGCTGGTGCTCAGTGGACGCGCGCACGTTAGATCATCTGACGACGCCCCTTCCCCAACCAAACACTGGAATGACCTGGGCGGGCTTGGGGGGTGGTGCGGACCTGGCAGTCTCTCCTGACTCCCTCCCACCAGCTTTACCTTCCCTCCTCTGCGGGAAGCCCCCGCCAGATCACCCCACTTCTGTGTCCGGGATTCTGACGACAGATTCCCCTTCAGCCTCAGCTCCACACGCCTGACACTCCGCCTCCTGGAGACACTTCTTAAGCCTCTCCCGTCGGACCATTTTCACCAGGATGTGTCCTCAGAGCTCACAAGTGTGCACGCCTCCTGGTTCAGCACAGATGAGCATGCCCACGCTCACCCACGCCCCCCGACGCACCGTGAAGCGTCAGCCCTCCATGCTCCTTCACCGAGTACCTTCCCTCCTGCAAGGCTCTCCGCTGTTCCCGTCACTCCGCTAACCGTCCAGTCTCTCGTCCACCCCCTCCGACCAGGGCAGGACCTTCCGATCGGGAAGCAAAATGCAAACCTGACAAGGCCCTAACCACCCGTGGGCACCTCAGGGAGGTGCTCCCAGAGGTCAGGCCTCACTCTGCTCCTCGGGGCGACCTCTCTCCGGGGTGACCTCTCTCACGCCCACCGAGCTGGCAGCCCTCGGTCGCTGACATTCCAGTGTAACTTCCTCTTCCCGGAGAGACTCTCATGGATCACCCAGACTAGAGCGGCCAGCTCTCCAGCTGAACTCAGTGCACACGCTGAAGATGCTTGACGCTTCTGCTGTCTGGGGCCCGCACCGCAGCGGGTAGGCACCGGCGGCAGGGCCCGCCCCAGGGCAGGCGCCGCGTCTCTCCAGGCTGGTCTCTCTGTCCTCGGGTCACAGGACCGTGACCCTGCCCTCCCTGGGGGAGGGCCTGCCGCAGAGCAGCCCCCGCCCCCGCCTCACAGAAGCCCAGCTCACCAGGCAGGCGGCTTCTCACCTTCCCCCTCGCCTCCCTGCACAGCCCTTCAGAGGACAACCCGGAGACCCTCGGCGGCTCCGTCAGTCCTACAGCCCCTCCCCAGGACGCCCCGCAGCCGCCTCCTGACGGGGAAGCACCAGCTCTGCCTGCCCGCGGGTCAGTCTTGCCCGTCAGCCTCTGTTTCCACTGCCTCTGGCACGACGGTCACTAAAGGATGCCGTCTCTAGGCTGCCCTGGAGGCTCAGAGGGTAAAGCGTCTGCCTGCCATGCGGGAGACCTGGGTTCAATCGCCTGGTCGGGAAGATCCCCTGGAGAAGGAAATGGCAACCCACCCACTCCAGTAATCTGGCCTGGAAAATTCCACGGATGAGGAGCCTGGAAGGCTACAGTCCACGGGATCGCAAAGATTTGGACGGGACTGAGCAACTTCACTTCCTTACTGGTCTGCCTCGGAGAACCTGCCCCATGGCCAGAACGTGAAACTAAAGAGCCTTTGTTCAGCTCAGGGGAACACCCTGACCCTGCCCCCAGTTAATGGCTGCAGGAACCAAGAAACTCACATATCGCCTCGCCGAGGCTGGCCTCTTACCTGACTCCTCCAGGTCCTCGCCCTCCCTGTTCTATAAGAGACCCAGCCTCCAGACTCCCATAGAGGGCACTCCAGGACGCTAGTCCACAATCGTCCTCCTGGCTGCCAGACTTTGGAATAAACTTGCTGCTCCTTGCATCCACACCTCGTCTTCCGATTACTGGCTCGTCCTGCAGTGAGCAGACCACGCCTGGACTCAGGCACACAGAGAGTAGGCTCCGCGATGTGCCCCTCCCCGGCCCTCTTCCCCCAGCCCTGCCTGGAAGAACCCTCCACCACAAGACCCGGCCCAGCTGCTCTGGAACGCTTTCTGGGCCCTCCGAGGAGAGGGGGCTCAGCTCGGGCCCCAGAGCTGCTGCACCGGCTTCGCTGAGGAGCCTGCTGTCTGCTGGCCCGTCTCTGTGCTCCCTAACGCACGGTGGGCTGACTCCTCGCTCCTGGGGACAGGGCCAAGGCCAAGGACGCTTCTGATGAGTGGCCTTCAGCGTCTAAGCTCCAAGAAGGCAGACATCATGTTGTTGTTCGGCTTCCTTTTGCTTCTGAATTTTCAACACGAGGATCTGGCTCCTTCCATGGATGGGTCCCCATCTCTCCAGGCTCAGGACTGTAACCCAGGAGGACGAGCCCCTGCCCTCAGGTTCCCACCAGCCTCTCCTTCTGCACAGGGAGACAGGCAGCAGCAAGCAGGCCAGTCACTGAGTGAGAGCACTGCAGAGGGGCAGAAGGCGACAAGTAAGAGCAGAGTGCAGTTCAGTTCAGTCCAGTCACTCAGTCGTGTCTGAGTCTTTGCCACTCCATGAATCACAGCACTCCAGGCCTCCCTGTCCATCACCATCTCCCGGAGTTCACTCAGACTCACGTCCATCGAGTCAGTGATGCCATCCAGCCATCTCATCCTTGGTCGTCCCCTTCTCCTCCTGCCCCCAATCCCTCCCAGCATCAGAGTCTTTTCCAATGAGTCAGCTCTTCACATGAGGTGGCCAAAGTACTGGAGCTTCAGCTTTAGCATCATTCCTTCCAAAGAAATCCCAGGGCTGATCTCCTTCAGAATGGACTGGCTGGATCTCCTTGCAGTCCAAGGGACTCTCAAGAGTCTTCTCCAACACCACAATTCAAAAGCATCAATTCTTCGGTGCTCAGCCTTCTTCACAGTCCAACTCTCACATCCATACATGAATATTGGAAAAACCATAGCCTTGACTAGACGGACCTTAGTTGGCAAAGTAATGTCTCCGCTTTTGAAAATGCTATCTAGGTTGGACATAACTTCTCTTCCAAGGAGTAAGCGTCTTCTAATTTCATGGCTGCAGTCACCATCTGCAGTGATCTTGGAGCCCAAAAAAATAAAGTCTGACACTGTTTCCACTGTTTCCACATCTATTGCCCATGAAGTGATGGGACCAGATGCCATGATCTTCGTTTTCTGAATGTTGAGCTTTAAGCCAACTTTTTCACTCTCCTCTTTCACTTTCATCAAGAGGCTTTTTAGCTCCTCTTCACTTTCTGCCATAAGGGTGGTGTCATCTGCATATCTGAGGTTATTGATATTTCTCCCGGCAATCATCCTCTATTTCCTTTGTAAGATTTGAGCAGTTCCACCGCTGAGCTGACTATGGCTCCAATCATCAGCTTCTTATTGCAAAATTCAGACTCAAATTGAAGAAAGGAGGGAAAATCACACTTTGGCGAAGGAAATGGCAACCCACTCCAGTATTCCTGCCTGGGGAATCCTAGCAGGCTACAGTCCATGGGGTTGCAAAGAGTTGGAAAAGACTGAGCGACTTCACTTTCACTTTCTTTCACTCAGGTATGACCTAAATCAAATCCCTTATGATTATACAGTGGACGTGATGAATAGATTCAAGGGATTAGATCTGGTAGACGGAGTGCCTGAAGAACTATGGACAGCGGTTTGTAACACTGAAAGGAGGTGGCAACCAGAACCATCCCGAAGAAAAGGAATCGCAAGAAGGCAAAGGGATCGTCTGGGAAGGCCTTACACATGGCTGAGGAAAGAAGAGAAGTGCAGGGCTAGGAGAAAGGGAAGGATAAACCCAACTGAATGCAGAGTTCCAGGGAATAGCAAGGAGCGATAAGACAGCCTTCATAAGTGAACAATGTAAGGAAATTGAGGAAAACAATAGAATGGGAAAGACTAGAGATCATTTCCAGAAAACTGGAGATACCAAGGGAACATTTCATGCAAAGATGAGCTCAATAAAGGACAGAAATGGTATGGACCTAACAGAAGCAGAAGGTAATAAGAAGAGGTGTCAAGAATGCATAGAAGAACTGTACAAAAAAGGTCTTAATGACCTGGATAACCAGGATGGTGTGGTCACTCACACAGAGCCAGACACCCTAGATGGTGAAGTCAAGTGGGTCTTAGGAACTATTACTACTAACGAAGCTAACAGAGGTGATGGAATTCCAGCTGAGCTATTTCAAATCCTAAAATATGATGCCGTGAAAGTCTTGTACTCAATATGTCAGCAAATTTGGAAAACTCAGCAATGGCCACAGGACTGCAAAAGGTCAGTTTTCACTCCAATCTCAAAGAAGGGCAATGCCAAAGAACTTTCAAACTACCATACAGCTGCGCTCATTTCACAGGCTAACAAGGAATGCTCAAAATCCTTCAAGCTAGGCTTCAGTAGTATGTGAACCAAAATCTTTCAGATGTTCAAGCTGGATTTAGAAAAGGCACAGGAACCAGAGATCAAATCGCCAACATTTGTTGGATTATAGAGAAAGCAAGGGAATTTCAGAAAAAAACATCCACTTCCGCTTTTCTTGACGAGCTAAAGCCTTTGACTGTGTTGCTGTTGTTCCGTCACTAAGTCATGTGCAATCCTTCGCAACCCCATGGACTGCAGCATGCCAGGCTTCCGGAAGTTTGTTCAAACTCATGTCCATTGAGTCGGTGATGCCATCCAACCATCTCATCCTCTGTCGTCCCCTTCTCCTCTTGCCCTCAGTCTTTCCCAGCATCAGCGTCTTTTCCAGTGAGTCAGCTCTTCCCATCAGGTGGCCAAAGTATTGCAGCTTCAGCTTCCACATCAGTCCTTCCAATGAATATTCAGGGTTGATTTCTTTTAGGATGAACTGGCTGGATCTCCTTGCAGTTCAAGGGACTCTCAAGAGTCTCTCCAGCACTACAGTTTGAAAGCATCATTTCTTTGGTGTTCAGCCTTCTTTATCGTCCAACTTTCACATCATACATTACTTCAGATCTGACTGTGGGGATCACAACAAACTATGGAAAATTCTTAAAGACATGGGAAAACCAGACCACCTTCGCTGTCACCTGAGAAACCGGTATTCAGATCAGGAAGCAACAGTTAGAATTGGACCCAGAACAACGGATGGGTTCAAAATTGGGAAAGGACTACAACAAGGCTGTATATTGTCATCCTGCTTATTTAACTTGTATGCAGAATACATCATTTGGAATGCTGGGCTGGATGAAGCACAAGCTGGAATCAAGATATCCAGCAGAAATATCAGTAGCTTCAGATATGCAGCCCTCTAAAGGCAGAAAGCAAAGAGAAACTAAAGAGCCTCTTCAAGAGTGAAATAGAGTGGAAAAGCTGGTTTAAACCCGACATGAAAAACTAGGATCATGGCATCCAGTCCCATCACTTCATGGCAAATAGATGAGGAAAAGGTGAAAATAGTAACAGATTTTCTTTTCTTGGGCTCCAAAATCAATGGGGATGGTGACTGAAGCCACACAATTCAAGGACACTTGCTCCTTGGAAGAAAAGCTATGACAAACCTGGACAGCATATTAAAGCAGACCCATCACTTTGCCAACAAAGGTCTGTATACTCAAAGCTATGGTTTTTCCAATGGTCATGTATGGATGTGAGAGTTTGGACCATAAAGAAAGCTGAGTGCCGGAAAACTGATGCTTTTGAACTGTGGTGTTGGAGAAGACTCTTGAGAGTCTCTTGGACTATAAGGAGGTCAAACCAGTCCACCCTAAAAGAAATCAGTCCTGAATATTCATTGGAAGGACTGATGCTGAAACTGAAGCTCCAATACTTTGGCCACCTGATGTGAAGAGTCGACTTACTGGAAGAGACCCTGGTGCTGGTAAAGACTGAAAGCAAAAAGAGAAGGAGAAAACAGAGGCTGACAGGTTGGATAACATCACTGACTCAATGCACGTGAGTTTGAGCAAACTCTGGAAGACAGTGAAGGACAGGGAAGCCTGGCATGCTGCAGTCCACGGGGTCACAAAGAGTGGGACAAGACTGAGCGACTGTATAACAACTTAGTGGAGTTTCCCTTTAGACAGATTTATATCAGCTGGAGGAGCTCGATTTACATTTTAAAAGGAAATTAAAATGTTTTTAATTAAAAACTAAGCATTCTTCTTTTAAGAGGGAAACATTCCCTTTTTGTTAAAATTATTTTTTCTTTCCTTCTCAGAATTTGTGAGCTGATTTTAACAAACAATAGGTAACAGTGTATTAACTGGTAAAATGTTCACCACATCAAGCTTAACCTTCTGTACAGTAAACAAAATCTATTGCTCATACACTGCATTTGTGTGTGTGTGAGATAAGTACTTTTAAGATCTACTCCCTTAGTAACTTTCAAATATGTAATACAGTATTAATAATTACAGTCACCATGCTGTATCCCCATCTCTTATTTACTGCACCTCACTTAATTTTGTTGATGGGACAGAAAAAGTTTTAGATGCAAAATTACCTAAAGCTAATGGGTCAGGCTGACATTGCAGAAGACACCATCTTCTACGGTTCCCACTGTTTCTCATTTAAATGTTTAGGGATTATCTTTGTTCGTGGAAGTTGCTTGAAATTAAAAGAAGAATTTTGTGAAACTAAAAATTGATGAATCTGAATAAGTCCTCCCAGTTCAAACAGCTTCTCCTTTGGATTAAACCCTGATTCCACCAGTCAGGACAGACACAGGCACGTCCACTTCGCTGGGCTCTTTCGGGATCCCACCCGGGCCTGGCGGCAAGCCCTCACAGCGTTCCTTTGCTGGTTATCTTGGTGGGTATCCCATCGGCCCTGCAGCTCCTCTGAAGGACTGTTTGCATCTCCCTGTTAGCTGCTGTTAACTGATTTCTGCCCAGTTTCGCTGCTGTGTGGTCAGCCTTGCCTCACGCTGCAATCCCAGAGTCATCAGGTCCACAGGAACAAGTTAAATGTGAAGTCTACTGTAGCGTCTGTGTGTGACACACACTTGCTCTTAAAAGGGACCATGTTTATCTCAGTTTGCTCAAGTATTGGCCATACAGTATCTTAAGTCTCAAGAAACAGAGCAAGGAGTGGTTAGCCATGGATGGAGAGTATATTAAAAATCCACCTTTCCTAGACACAGACACATTTTCTGTTCAGAATATTTTAGAAATACACAACAAATTGTAGCGTGAGACGTGTTTGCCGCCTGCACCAACAAACGCTTTCTCATCCTCTCTCACCTCTCTCTCCTGTCTCATTTTCCTCGCTGTCTCTGCTGTCTCTGAGCAGTATTTTTCTTTTCTGCAGCTCTATGCATTATTCACAGAGGCCTACTGGGGAGACAGCCGTGAGGAGAGCGGCAGGAGCATTTGTGAGAGGAGGAGAGAGACAAGGCCCTTCCTTTAACTTCCGTGTGTCCTTAGGGCAGGATTCCCACCAGAAGTCTACTGTAGCGTCTGTGTGTGACACACACTTGCTCTTAAAAGGGACCATGTTTATCTCAGTTTGCTCAAGTGTTGGCCATACAGTATCTTAAGTCTCAAGAAACAGAGCAAGGAGTGGTTAGCCATGGATGGAGAGTATATTAAAAATCCACCTTTCCTAGACACAGACACATTTTCTGTTCAGAATATTTTAGAAATACACAACAAATTGTAGCGTGAGACGTGTTTGCCGCCTGCACCAACAAACGCTTTCTCATCCTATCTCATCTCTCTCTCCTGTCTCATTTTCCTCGCTGTCTCTGCTGTCTCTGAGCAGTATTTTTCTTTTCTACAGCTCTATGCATTATTCACAGCAGCCTACTGGGGAAACACCCATGAGGAGAGCGGCAGGAGCATTTGTGAGAGGAGGAGAGAGACAAGGACCTTCCTTTAACTTTCGTGTGTCCTTAGCGCAGGATTCCCAACTCAACTCCAAAAGTCCTTGCCCACTGGTGTACACACCTCCTGCACGCCCTGCCACGCTCCACGTGTAGACAAAGTGAGCTGTTTCCTCCCAAAGTCAATGCAGCTCCTACTGGCCTGTCAAAGCATGGCCTCGTGGCATTCCTTTCCTGTCTGTGCGCACACACACACACACACACACACACACACACACACACAACACTGCAAAGTGGACCTCACAGCAACACCTTTCGAAGCAGTGAAGTCCAGTGCCAGAAGACAAGCTCGGAGGTCAGCGCTTAGAGACAGATGGCTGATGAAGCGCAGCTGGCACCAGCCTGCCAGGGTCACAGCGACCACCGACCCCCCTGGCGCTGGGCGTCACTGCCGCACTTGCTTCCCGGAGGCTCTCTTCTCAGGCTGGTGAACTCTTGGACCACAGCCTGCTGGGGCAGTGCCTGGCAAGTGGCAGGAGCTCTTAGTAAATGTCTGCTCCGTGCATTACCGAGCGAGTCAGCGAATCTGCGTGAACCAAAATGCGGAGCCAAAATGGACAGGAGTGGAAACAGGATATTATACTCTCAAAACACGATTTGCTTTCCGAGGATGGTAAAACAGGCATTCCTACAAACAATCAGACATAGCAGCCTTTATGTGACAACTTGCTTGTTAGACCCAGAAGAGATCAGACAGAAAGGAAAAAAGGGAATAAACGTGCACCAGCTATGACACATCCTTATACATGTGGGCACTTTTGCATTCTTACAGAAGCCCAAATTTTTCTCAAAAAGACTCGTTTTCATTGACAAATATCAAAAAAGTCTGCCAAGGTTCAGGTACTTCAGCAATTCTCACAAATGTGGCTTGTCATGCAGCAACAGACAGAAAGAGAGTCCCCGACGTGAAGGACACAGTGTCTGAGCAGAAACTGGATGTGGTCCTTAAAGCCACCGTCGAGCCTCTTGCCGTTTTTGCAGTGAGGTGGATCCAACAACAGATTTTTCTCAAAAGTGTGTGTGCGTGTGTGTGTGTGTGAAGGTTGCTCAGTCGTATCCGACTCTTTGAACCCCATGGACTACACAGTCCATGGAATTCTCCAGGCCAGAATACTGGAGTGGGTAGCCATTCCCTTCTCCACGGGATCTTCCCAACCTTTAGTATTTACTACCTTAGTAATATCCCAAAGATTTTTATAAACATTGGTTCCTATTCAAATTCCAAGCTACTTCTCACACCCAGGGATAATAGACTCAGGACACGGGGTGGGAAGGGGGGAAGATGGCCCTCTCCCTCAGGGTCCTCTGTCTTTCCAAAAGGAAAGTTTGCTAAGGACTTTCCCAGGACACCTCCATCTTACCTGAGATGTTCATCTTTATTCTTCTCCCCAACATCCCTCCCCAACCTGCCCCACCCCAGACAAACAGCAGTAACAGCAGAAACAGAAACTTCATCATTTTAGGGAGATCCCTACACACCCCGTCTCCCTAGCACAGTCATCCACCCAAAACTTTCATACGCAAGATATGGGAGCCTCCACACCAGCTCTCCCTCCCTTCAACCAGCTGCAAACTGTGAAAAATTGTTTTTTTTTTTTTTTTTTTTAGTGAAAGAAATCCCTAGAGGAGGAGGAAGGGGGCAGACTGGAATCCCAGTCCTAGGCACCGGACTAACCCAACTCAAGTCAGAGAGAGTTAGGAGCTCCACGCTCTCCACCAACCTTCATTCAGTTCACTGCCAAGCGGGGTCCGTTTCAGCAAGTACATATGTCCCTGCCTAACACGTCTAAGGGCAGCAGGCGAGGCCGCTCCCCGCAGACCGTGTCCTTCTTGAACCGCAGCATCTAGGAATCAAGCAACCCTCGCAAGGTGGGGGCCCGAAGGAGGCAGACACCGGAGAGCTGCCCTGCGGGTCGGGCTGGGGGGAGGCTACAGGACAGGGGTGTCCGCTGGGAGTCCGGGGCCCACACCCCGCTGTCCTTTCAGGTCAGTGGCAAACACGAGCAGAGACTGCCGCCAGCGGCTCCAGACCGCCAACAAGCGTTCGCGAGGCCGCTGGGTCCCGCGGCCCGCGCGGGCTGAACCTCGCCAGGGAGGCGGGAGCTCGCGGCGGGATGGGGGGCGGCGGCCAGGCCCCACCAGACACGCTCACACGCCCGGGAACGGCACCCCAGAGGCTCCCGGGCGGGCGGTGAGCCCAAACGGGTTCCGGCCGCGAGAAGGGGTCGGACCCCGGGTGCCCGGGAGGTGCAGGCCGGCCAGGGCTGCGGAGGGAGCGGCAGATGGGAGCGGGAAGCCGAAAACGGCCACCCTGGAACCGCCGGCCGGGAGAAGGCGCCGCGGAAACGCGGGTCCCGGGCGAGAGGCAGACAAAGGCTCGGGTGCGCACGCGGTGGACGGTGGCGCCGGAGCCCGCGCCGAGGGCCTCGAGGAGCCGCGCCCGACCCGGCTGGCGCCGGAGTCGCCCAGGGTTCCCGCGGGCGCGACCTCCCGCCCCGCCCCGGTCTCCGGTCCTCACCTCGCTCGCCCTCCATCCAAGACAACGGCGGCCCCCTCCTCCGCGCACCCGGCGCCTCTTCCCTGAACATCTCCTGCTCCTGCCTCCTAGCAAATATCTGCCTCGATGCCTCTGCTCGGTTTGGCCCCCCTCCCCCGTGACACGCCTTCCGCCACCCCTGCTCCGGCGCGCTCCGAGCCCCGCTCGCGGGGAGTGCCCGGGGTCCCGGGTGGGGCGCGGCCCCAGGGGTCCGGACCGGCGGCGCCGTTCTCCCTCGCCCTAACAGCCCATTGTCCTGTCCCTTACCAATCCGAGCACTGGCTAAGCCCCAGGATCTAGACTCGAGATCCTAGAGAAAGTGGACTCTGGGCGGAGGCACACCCATCTCCACGCGGTCGGTCCACGCTCTGTAACCGGGTCCCGGTGGGGCCCGGGGTAGCCAGGCCGGGCCGCGACACCGCGCCCGGGGAACAGCCGGTGCCTCCACCTTCGGGGGCGCGGGCTCCCGGGGCCCCGGCCTGCCCTCCTCCAGCCGGGGGAGGCAGCGGGCGGGACCGCCCGGAGGAAGGAAGCGCCTCTGCTCCAGCCAAGGGATCCCAGGCTAGAGAGGCGCCGGCGTCCGCGGCGCGGAGTTGATAGAAGACGTGCAGGGCAAGCGTGGCCAGAATCAGCCCCGGGGCCGAGGCGGGCAGCAGCAGGTCCCGTCCCAAGCGCGCGGCTCCCGCCGCCCTCCCGGCTCACCCTTCGCCGCCACACGAGGAGCCTGGGGAAGCCCGGGGTCCCGGGCTGGCCGAGCCCCCCGGCCCTCCAGAGAAGCCCGTCGCCGGCCGCCCACGCCCC
>SJYT01059681.1:85810-121614 GCA_006410635.1 Cephalophus harveyi
CGCCGGGGGCAGGGGGGCCTGGGGGCGGGGAACAAGTGGCTCTTCAGGGCTGGCCATGGCCCCCCTCCTCCTCCTCCTCGGGCCGCCGGTGGGGGCCGGCCGCGGGCGGGAGGGGCGCGCGGCAGGCCGGGACTCCGCGGGCTCCGCCCCCGCAGGGCCAGCCCTCCCGGGCCGGTCGCCCCGATCGTCAGTCCAGTCCTCCCCTCCGGTCTTCCGCGCCCGCTCGGCCCAGTCCTCACAACGTATTCCGCATGGGGGGGGGCGGGAGTACCCGGGGCCCGGAGGGCGAGTTGCCCGCGGCGGCGCCTGGCTGCTGGCCGGCGCGCGCAATCGGCGTGCTCCCGGCGGGCGAGGGGCGGCGGAGACGCTGCCTGCAAGCGTGGCGTGGTCTGTGCGCGCTCCGGTGGTGGCTAAGCCTCAGCGACTGCTCGAAAGCAGCGGAGAAAAGCGCCGCAGTGCCGCTGCCCGTGGAGGCGGCGGCGGCGGCGGCTGCAGAAGACGCCCACTGGCGGAGCCAAGGTTCCCCACGCCGCAGCCGCCCGCGCCCACGCAGCGCGCCCCGCAGCTACTTGCCCCCCGGTGCCAGGCCCCACGGCTGGCATCCCACGTCCAGGGTGCGCCCCAGGCCCGGGCTGGAGGACCGAGCCACGCCTGGGTCTCTGCGAGGCGTCTTCACATCTGGTGCTACAGATTCCTGATACCCGCCTCCCTGCAGCTGCTCCAGCTGTGCACCGCCGGGCGAGCCCTCTCGGCCAGTCCCCTGCCCGAGCCCGGGCACCCTCCCGCCAGCCAGCCCGCAGCTCCAACCGAAATGCGCTCACAACTGGAATTTCTGTCAAGGCTTACTGTCCCCAGTAAACTAGGGTTTAGCAAGCCAGCTCTTTCCCAGGACTCCCTTTCTGATACTCACTTTACAACGAACTTTGTGCGCACAACCCAGTTTGCCCAGGTAAGACCAGAGAATAGAAAAAGCAAACAAGTTCTGAGACTGAGTTTTCACCCTCGGCTATCTCGGACCATGCCCCCCTCCCTCGGCCCCCAGCCCCAATCCAGACAGTTGCTACAGAAAGGAACTGTGTCGCCCAACAGGCGCTCTGAGCACGGAGCGGCCGCCAGAAGTTTGCCAAGTTAGAAACCCGAGCGCCCGGCGCGCAGGTGTCGATACCCGCCCGTCGCGGGCAGCCGGGCCATCTTAGCGCTGAGGGTCGGGGGTTGGGGCGGCGGGCCGGCTGCCCCACGGCGGGACGGGCTGTCCAGACTCCCTGGCCTAGGTCACCTTCCCAGGACTGGGGCCGGCGCGCAGGAGCCCAGCTTCCGCGAAGGTCAAGACGGTCACCTGAGCGAGAGGCATGCGCGGGGGGTGGGGAGCCTCTCGGCGGACGCAGGGCCGGGGACCCCAGTGTACGCTTGGCCCCGGGGTCTCTTCTGGCCCTCCACTTTTTTTTTTCTTCTTTCCCTCCAGTTCGGAGGGGTTTTTTTATCTTGAAATGTAATTTCCTCCCTAGTTTGCTTTTCCGCACTCGCATCCAAACGGCCACAGTGGAAAAGGGCATGTATGTATATGCACCAGACTGGGCAGGCGGGGCGCCGGGACGGCGGCGCGGCCCCGGTCCCCCAGCCAGGTCCCCGGACTTTTCCGCGACAGCCCGGTGGACTCTGAGCGTGGCTCCTAGAGCGCGCCAGCCCTGGCATTCGCTGGATCGGAATTCTTCACTTTGTGGAACCAGCAAAAGATTCCGGTGGCTCTTACCTTACGGGGGGTGGAGGGGGGTGGAATTGGCCTGCTGTTTTTTTTTTTTTTTTTTTGGCGCAGAAAGAACCAAAACGGCCGAGCCGGGCAGCCCGGTCTCCCGCAGCCTCCAGGGCGACGCGGCGGGCTTCGCGGAACACCCGTTACCGAGCCGGGCAGCCCGGTCTCCCGCAGCCTCCAGGGCGACGCGGCGGGCTTCGCGGAACACCCGTTACTCTCCCGGGAGCCGGGGATCCGCGCGCGCGGCGCCCTCGGCCCCCGCGGGAAGGGTCTGCCCGGCTGCCCGGCGGTTTGGGGAGGACGCGTTTCTCCTGGAAGTGTTCACTGTTCATTCTTCTACAGGCAGAATGCTTCTGGGAGTCCTTCAGGTTTCTTCGGTTGCCTTTTTGGAGTCTTAACGTGACTTTCCTGTTACAAGAAAATGTGTCTTTAGTTTGAATAAAAGCCACCGGAGCGCCGGGCGCCGGGCGGAAAACATCAAGTATCTGCTCTTCGGGGTCTTCGTTAAATCAGGACACAAACTTTAGGGTGCTCACTAGCCCTCTTCTGGAATCAGCTTTCTACTTTACTTCCTTTTCTCCAGCCGATGGCTGGACGGCACACACTTCCCGTCCCAACGAAAACTGCCTGAGCCTGACAAGGGAAAAAGAGCAGACTGAGGGGGAGCCTACTCAGTATCGACCGTATCTGTTAAGTGTTCTCCTTACGTAATACCGTAATACCGGAGGGCACTTCTGCTAATGCAAACCCAACAGGCGCCCAGCCACTGTTTCTTCTTCGTGAAATATTTAGTCAAAGATTTAAATCACAAACACACGGCCTGAACGGGCGCTGCCACTCACCCCTGGCTCCAGGGGTTGCAACACCTGTAGAACGCTCTTTCTTGACGATTCTTTTCCTCTGCTTTGAGTTTCCTTAGTGACGTCTCAGAAGAAGGAGAAGACTGGAACTGAACACTTATTCCAAACCTTTCAGGAGTAAACAGTTTGTCTCATAATTAAGTGAGCTCTCCATTCTGATAGCCCTCATAAGGCTTGCAACTCAGTTACATGTCAGAATGTTATCAGATCACAATACAATTTAAGCATAACCGAAATTAGGAGCTGTAATTCCAAAAGCAGAGGAAGAACCACTGCCAAAATTCACCCCACTACTACGTACTCTCTATGAAATGAAGAGTTTCCTTTGTTCTCAGGTGAAGACACGCCAGTCCACACTGCAAAGAATGGAAACTAAAAGAATATTAGCAGGGCAGCTAACACCAGGAAGGGTACCAAGATCATGATGCTCGTTACTAGCAGTTCAACAGTTTAGAATATAAAACATTCGCCTCTGCCCTCTAGGAAGAAAAATGATCAAGAAAGAAATTTATGTTGGTCATGAACCCTTATATTAGTGGACCTGTGCAACCACAAGCATACTTAAATTCTATAAGAATTCTATATGTTATTTTTAAGTTAGCTTAATTACATATTAATTTTATATTAATTTTAGTATTTTATGCATAATAATTCATATATAGATGAAACAATATCTGCCTGATTATTATCTAATTTGAAAGATATATTCATAAAAACATTTTAAAGCATGGCTCAAGGAAGAGACGAAGAAACAGTAAAATATTGGTTTTTCTCATAAAATTTCTTTATAAGTTAACCATGCACCCCTTTTATAAAAGAGCTTAAGAGTTAGGTACAATAAGTATGATTAATATTTTATGAATGCTTTGATCAACATGTGGGCCTGTGTCTCAATTGATTTTATTTTACAACTTTTAATATTAGTGCTTACAGCTATAAAAATTCACAGTGCTAATTCTTGAATAATCTGTGTTTTCTTTTTAAATGCTAGTAACCTTTCTTTATAAAGATATAAGACACAGGTTGATTAAATATTAAACTTGTCTATTTATACAGATAGTTTATAAAAGGACATTCTTTTTATCTTGACTTTAATTTTTGTGACATTTAAAATACAGTTATTTGAGCAAAATAATTTATAAGCAAGTGTCTACTGCTCCCAGTAGTAGAAACATGTGGGTTTATATGTCAGACTTTTCCATTTAATTGCTACTAAATTATCAACATGTATCATATCACACAAGCTCTCTGCACTCTAAGAAGATACTTTATTCCTTGTCTGGCATGTTAAAACTGGAGTCCAGCTGCCAGGCACTAATTCATGCCCTCCCAAGCCCACCAAATCTCTCACTAGAGTTTTAAGCATTTCTTTCTCAAAGCCTCCTTTCATTTTCCACATCTCCAATCCATCATAGCTCTGTTGTCTCCTGGAACTAATGTATTTTATCTGCATATATGAACGTGTTACACTAAACCTCTTCAAAATTTTAATGCACATAAAATTCGCATTCACAATTTTACTTTAAACAGTCTGATATCTGAAGTCATGCTTCTCTTACTACTTATAATCTTTAGCAGAGGCCAGCACACGAGAGGCACTCAATGTTTGCTCCCCTACCTGTCACCTCATGCCACCTGATTACAAACTTCTGTTAGCACTGATGTTAACAAATCTTGACTAAAGAGAAGCATGCATTCTTACAGTATTATTATAGTCAGGCCTGTTTATTAAAAGGGCATTACAATTTCAATAAGAACAATTTGTTATAAAGTCATTACACTGAATGGGACAGCCTTGAAAGTAGACTGGAGTTGATAAAACCAACTCCTTCAGCCCTAATACTCCTAAAACTGCAGCTTTGATTAAATTATTTTATGAACTCAAATAAATTAACTATAAAACAAACTATATTTTAGTATTGCTTTGTGTTATAAAACAACTAAAAACCAGTTGTTATTCTTCACTAAAACAATGCCAAAATGGTGCTTAATCTTCAATTAGGGAATGTTTTTGAGAACCGGCCAATTGAAATAAATCTCTTTAAGTATCCATCCATACCTTCTGAAAGGGGGATTCAGCATATTCCTTGCTGAATAATAAGATCCAAGTAGAAATTTTCATTAATCAAAAGCAAAACATTAATTCCTCATGAAAATAAGCTCTGCTTCATGGCTGTATCTAGCCCCTGGGGCTTCCCTGGCGGCTCAGACAGTAAAGCATCTGCCTGCAATTGGAGAGACCTGGGTTCAGTCCCTGGGTCAGAGAGTGCCAACCCACTCCAGTACTCTTGCCTGGAGAATTCCATGGACAGAGGTGCCTGGTGGGTTGCAAAGAGCTGGACACGACTGAAGCAACTGTCACTGCTTTCATCGAGCCCCCAGGAGAGTGGCGCTAAGAGGCCTGCTGAGGTTAAACAACCAATGCTCAGTTTCTGTGATAATCCTATGAGCATAGCTACATTTTGAAGATACTGCCATTTTGAAAATATTGAGTCACTTCAGAAACCCACTGAAATTCACAGAATGCTGAGGCAGTCTTCGCTTCTCAAAAGCACCCAAATTAGAATACAACCCTGAGATATGGTTTAAACGATCAACACTTTCAATCCGCTTTCAGAGATCACATGTATCAGTTTCCTTTGAGGCTATCTTAAGAGTCAAATAGAAAACTGAATAAGAGAATTATATACATTTTTATATAATTATATAAATAAAAGACCTAAACAAAAGAAACAATTCTCAAAGAGAGCCAGAGTCAATTTAAAGCATTGAAGTAGAAAGTGACCGTGGAGGCACTGGGCATAAATATGACAAGCTGCTGCTGCTGAGTCGCTTCAGTCGTGTCCGACTAACTCTGTGCAACCCATAGACGGCAGCCCGCCAGGCTCCCCCGTCCCTGGGATTCTCCAGCAAGAGCACTGGAGTGGGTTGCCATTTCCTTCTCCAATGCATGACAGTGAAAAGTGAAAGTGAAGTCGCTCAGTCGTGTCTGACTCTTCACGATCCCATGGATTCCAGCCTACCAGGCTCCTCCGTCCATGGGATTTTCCAGGCAAGAGTACTGGAGTGGGGTGCCATTGCCTTCTCTGAAATAAGACAAGCTAGGGAATGGCCTAAGTTTTCTGACCCTATGACCACCTTACATACAAACAAGCAGAGAGTTTCATAAACGGTTGTCACAATTCCTAATAAATGACTGTGTTGTTAAGGTCGTTTGAAATAAGCAGGTCATCATCTGTGGCTTGGGAATCCTTTCCTTGCAAACATTATTTTAATAGCCACATTTTGCAATGAGACTTGACCTTTATATGAGGGGACACAGTGCAGTTATGAGAAAAAGTAAAATTGTTGATTCCGAGATTTGTCTCAAAAATAAGGATCAAAATGGCTCATTTAATCCAGAGAATTTATTCCTTTCTGTTCATCTCAAAACAAAAACCCAGCAGAACACCTAAACCTGTGGCTCCCGGCCTGGGGCCCAGGAGCGCGGACCTGGAGCAGGGCTGGGGGGCCTCTAAGGGCGGGAGCGGAGGCCGGGGCCATTCCCGCGGGCCAGCGGCTCGGGCGTGCCTGGCCAAGACCGCGCTCCCTGAGCGCCTCTCAGAAGAGCACCCGAAGGGAAAAGGAGAGCAGAGAAAGGCGGGTGCAGCGCCGAGGGAGCTGCGCACAGCAGACACACAGCGGCTGTTTCCGGGTCTGGGTCTCAGGGTACAGACGGCCCTTTTCCGACGACGGCAGCCCTCCTCACACACAGGCCATCTGGTCTGGAAAAGCTGCACGATGTGAACTGTCACTGGAGTGAAGGGAAGTTGCTCAGTCGTGTCCGACTCTTTGCAACCCCACGGAGTGTAGCCCACCAGGCTCCTCTGTCCATGGGATTTTCCAGGCAAGAGTACTGGAGCGCGTTTCCATTTCCTTCTCCAGGGGATCTTTCCGACCCAGGGATCAAACCCAGGTCTCCCGCATGGTAGGCAGACGCTTCACCGTCTGAGCCACCGACTTTGCACATGAAATCTTTTGAAAGGACCCTTATCCCCCCCAAAAAAGGACTCACAGAAGCCAGAAAGGAAGCAGCCTTGTTTCTTCAGCCACAGTGGTCTGTGTGACCTGACCGGGAGCCACAGACCTGTGCTTGAAGGCAGAGAAAGCTGAGACCGTGTATCTTCCGAAACCTCTGGACACTCACTCTGTGTGGCTGAGATGCGGGGGTTTAGTCACCTTGCCTTATCGTCTGTACTAATCCACATCATCAACAAGAGCCATGGCACCGTGGCCTTTCCTCCCAAGGAGCTCTTTGGCAGGACGTCCTTTGTTTCAGACAGGAGAGGAAAATACTACGAGCCAGAGCCTGGAGGCCCCAAGTTCAAATCTGCCCCTTTGCGGGTCCTTGGTGTCCGGTCAGATTTCCGCCATCTGCTGGGGTGTGTGAAGGGCTTCCCCGGTGGCTCAGGGGTAAAGAATCCATGTACCGTGCAGAAGCTGCAAGAGACGCAGGTTCAGTCCCTGGGTCAGAAAGAAACCCCAGAGAAGGAAATGGCAACCCTCTCCAGTATTCTAGTCTGGAGAATCCCAGGGACAGAGGAGCCTGGCAGGCTACAGCCCATGGGGTTGCAAAGAGCTGGACGTGCCTGAAACGAGTTAGCATGCACGTATGGTGTATGTGAAAATTCCCTTCTCCTCCTCCCTCGAGGACTCCACTCTGGCAGAGATTGTCACAGGGTGTTTCCAGAAATCTCCACCCAGGGGTCTTGAGCCCCTGGTGCAGTATTCCACACTCTGCCTGTGTGCCATGCAGTGCTTAGTTGCTCTGTCGTGTCCGATTCTCTGAGACCCATGGACTGTAGCCCGCCAGGCTTGTCTGTCCATGGGATTCTCCATGCAAGAGCACTGGGGTGGGTTGCCATTCCCTTCTCCATGGGATCTCCCCAACCCAGGAATCCAACCAGGAGCTCCTGCCTTGCAGGAGGATTCTTTACCAGCTGAGCTACCAGGGAAGCCCCACACCCTGCCCACTGGTGTTCAAAGTAACCCTACGTAAGAACACATGCCCCATTCAAATAACCCATCTCCACTTCTATCACTAACCAAACCCAACTACGCAGCATATCAAGCCTCGCTGAAAAAAATAAACCAAAAAGCCACGTATGTTCCTAACTGGAATTCCCCATAATAAATACCCAGTTTTCTTTTCTTCAGCTTGCTGTGCCCTGAGAGCTTCTGGCTGAGGGACATGACTCTGGCCCACCAGGCAGACGCCATCATTGCAAAAGACCACACCAAGGCTAAGTGGCCGTGTAATCTGTTGGCTTTGCTTTCCACGTCACACTGGTCCTTTCTAGAGGCCCAGCCGTCCCCAAGGAAGTCCAAGACGCTGCACCTGTCATTGACGGGGAAGAAAGGAACGTCCGTTGCAGCCGTGCCACCTGGCAGGGGGCCAGGACACTGCTCTGCTCCGCGGGGTGGCTCCTGGGGCCTCAGCCACGGAGAGCTTCGGACGGGCAAGCCCTGGGCACTCTCTGTGTCGGCTCTGCCGTCTTCTCCTTCCAAAGGGAGGGAGGGTGGGCCTCTGGTCCCAACATGGGCCTCTTAATCTGAAGACGGAGTAGAGGTGGACGTATATGGCGTCCAGACCTAGTACACCCCTTAACCTGAGGCACCAGGAAATGCATTTGAGTGAAATACCGAAAACAGAGGGTGGCTTCGAGGCAGTTATACCACAGTTGCCACTCAGCTGCTGTTTCCCATCCACAGCATAAAGGGGCACTTACCACTTACCACAGGGGCCCTGAGAAAAATAACAGAACATCATTAACTCAGAGTCAACTCATTGACAACAAAAGTTTAGACATGTTAATGTGCATTCTGAAAAATTCTCCTCCTTGGTTTGAAAAAGTGGAATTGAACATTAAAACCAAGTTTAAAATGACTGTGACTTTTATCTGATAATTTTATATAATTGCAAATAAGTCGAGATACAGTCTCCTTGAAGTAAACCTGTGTGCTCCCTGTGGGAGCCTTATACCTCGGTTCTGGAGTTAACTAGAAGCAGTGGCGATAGTTCTAGGGAAGCTGTCGAGGTCAGAACTGGTAGAGAGGACTTACAAGCCCTGGGCTCTTAGAATGCCCCAAATCTCCAGCACACGCTTTAGGTGAGGAACGCGAATGGGGATAAACGTAAAACACACTGAGAAGTTACAGGGGGGCGGGGCCCTGCTCGTTGAAGTCGGGTAGGGCCGCACGGGAGGAAGGAGACCTTCCCGGGCTCTCTGTGGACCATGTTCCTCTACCTTCTGGCTACCTGCTGGAGTCTTAACAGGCGGACACTACACCCACGGCCTGCCTTTCACACTGTTGCTGTTAAGTCACTAACTCATGTCCAACTCTTTGTGACCCCATGGACTGCAGCACGCCAGGCTTCCCCGTCCTTCATTATCTCCCGGAGCTTGCTCAAACTCACGTCCATAGAGTCAGTGATGCCATCCAACCATCTCATTCTCTGTCACCCTCCTCCCCTCCTGCCCTCAATCTTTCTCAACATCAGGGTCGTTTCCAATGAGTCAGCTCTTCACATCAGGTGGCCAGGGTATTGGAGCTTCGGCTTCAGCATCAGTCCTTCCAACAAATATTCAGAGTTGATTTCCTTTAGGCTTAACTAGTTTGATCTCCTTGCTGTCCAAGGGACCCTCCAAGAGTCTTCTCCAACATCACAGTTCAAAAACATCAATCCTTCCGTGGTCCAACATGCATGACTACTGGAAAAACCATAGCTCTGACTATATGGACCTTTGTTGGCAAAGTGATGTCTCTGCTTTTTAATATGTTGTTTAGGCTTGTCACAGCTTTTCTTTCAAGGAGCAAGCATCTTTTAATTTCATGGCTGCAGTCAGCATCGGCAGTGATTTTGGAGCTCAACAATAGAAAATCTGTCACTTTCACATTACCCTACTCTGGTGAACAGAAGGGTTTCATAGGTTTTCAGTGTATCACTGTTAAATCACCCTGAAGAAGAAGATCACTGTTTTTGAAGAACAAATAGTAAATGAGGACTGCCCTGGTGGCACAGTGGATAAGAATCCAACCTGCCAATGCAGGGGACATGGGTTCCATTCCCTGTCCGGGAAGATCCACATGCCCTGAAGCAAGAACGCCTGTACGCCACAACTACTGAACTGGTGCTCCAGAGCCCGTGGGCCGCAGCCTCCAAAGCCCACTCGCCTAGAGCCCAGGCTCTGTGACAAGAGCAGCCACCACGGTGAGGAGCCTCCTGCAACGAGAGAAAGCCCTTGCACAGCAACGAAGACCCACGGCAATCAAAGATAAAACTAAAAAGTAAATGCTCTTTGCTTATAAATTCCCAGGGTCTCTCTGTGTTTCTATCAGCCCATGAGAAGCTACAGTGAAACACTCTTCTGATCTTTTTAAACTATTTTGATTAAATTTTCCTAAGCCTCTTTTCCCGAGACTGGTAGATTTGGTAGTGTTATGTTTTCAGGATCCAATGAGCTCTGAAACCCCGGGGTGACCACAGAGGACACGTAACCCCTGAAGAGCATAGGTTGGCAACAGCTACTGGTGCCCCCTGAACTCGAGGACTGAGCACGCACCACTCACACAGGCCCTGAGAGCCACGTCAGGCCAGGAGGAGAGAGCAGATTGCTGGTTCTGCCCACTTCGTGCCGACTATTTCCTGTCTCTCTCCGTGAATGTGTTATTATGGCTGCTCTCAAACACTCAGTTAATTTACTCCCATCACTGCTCGTAACAGCTCTCCGAGGTGACTTCTATGGGCTACGAATTAGGCCCATTTTGTAGATTTTGCACGTGGATTATAGACCTGATGAAAGGCAGCTACAGAAGGCAAATTAGGGCCTTTGATTTCCCTTTTAGATATATAATGTGTGCTTTATTCTCCAAAGCAGGATGTCTGCACTCGGTATATCCAAATTTTTGTGTTTATTATAGTTAGATCATTTTAAAGAGGGCTCAGTTAATATGCTCCTCTGATATAAAAGCAGGCTTAAGCATGCAATAGCCCAATTTTCTATAGCTGGGTTTTTAAGTATACATGCTATGAAAATCTATCCATTTGTTTTCAGTCAAATCTTATTTCTTAAGTAACCATAAAATACAGGTGAAGTCTGATTTAATGTTTTGAACTCTGATTTAAAGAAGTTCAGTATAAATAAGTTTTCAGGAGATCAATGCAAGCAGGTTAGGGTTAGGGTTAGGGCTAGGGTTAGGGTTAGGGTTAGGGTTAGGGCTAGGGCTAGGGTTAGGGTTGGATCTATTATCTAACTTAAGATATCCCTTTGCTGATCTGTTTGCTTGTCTGCTTTTGGTCAGACCTCAGCTTTTGGAATCAGAATTCCCTGACTCGGGATCAGATCTTGCCCTGGGCAGTGAAACTGTCCTAACTACTTGACTGCCAGAGAATTCCCTAGAATATCCATTTGAATCCTGCATTTAGAACCTGATTCAAATTATAAAAAAGATTTCCACAAAGTTTATCAGAAAATCACTAATTGCATAACGGTATCCATTATCCATCTATATCTCCTGGGTCACTGTCCAAAGCAAGGGCTTTTAACTTGACCTAAGCCTTTTAACAAAACTCCAGCAATTCACTGTGACCACTGGGGTCTCCAGTCTGTACTGGATATAAGAGCCTCCTTTCCTGTTCCCTTTACAGAGGATTAAAATAAGGTAAGAGCGGTGGGCTGACACTGATCAAGGCGGTTAAACTGGGAACTAAACACACTTAGCGTGTCCCAGAACTGTCAATTCTAGGTGAATTTATCTAGAATACAGTTACTGAGCACAGTATAAGTCTGAAGAAACTATAATTAGTGCGGGAAAAAAAATCTAATTTTTCAAATCTTTCATTTGGCTTAGAAAATCACATTTCACTTTAAAGCATTAAAAGGTAGAAGAATTGCCATCGCGGTTTCCTGGCAGCGCGGCGGAGCTGCTAGCGCAGGCCAGGCGGGCACGGGCTGTGAGGCCTGCTTGGTGGGGCAAACCTTAATGGGAAAGTAAAAGTGCAGATTCACAATCACAAAATACAGATGGAAGGTTCTGTAATAATAGAAAAACCCAAACTCCTGCCTCTAAAAAGCCCAAATCAGTGGCAAGACATGAGCTTTGAGTGGCAAAGAATTTAAAGAGGGTCTAAAAATCATGGTCTATCTGTTGAATAAGTAGTCACCAGGCACAGCACAGCTCTGACGAAAATATAACTTAATCAGTAGATGAAAGAGATGAAGGAAGGGGCTAGGACGTGCACCCTTACAGGTGAACATAACTCAAGATCCCATACTGTGGGCAGACTCTCCAGAGTGCATTTACATGGAATTCAATTTACAAAAGCCGAACCTATAACCCTAGTTTGAAGCACAGTATTCCAAAACAAGAAATGCAGAGCAGTTAAACGTTTTCCTTTTTTTTTTTTTCCATACCATAGCAGGTTTGGCTTCACTAGACCGACGAATTGAATAGCTTCTTTCTCAAGTTTGAAAGACAACGGCTAATACTCAAGTCCTCAAAGAGTAGGAGTTACTATACAGTGGCAGCAAGAGGTCCCCCCAGAGATCCCGAGATCCCACCCACAACTCAAGCCTCTTCAGTCACTTCCTGTTTCAAAGAATCAGTTTCAATATTGTAGTTTCTCTTATTTTATATGCTATTAGTTTCAGCTGTTCTGAATTATCTCTTTGCACTTGCACTTATTGTCTTCCTTAGTTTTTTTGTGATGTGTACTCAGCTCCTTTATTTTCAGGCTTTCTTCTCTCATGTTGAAGTCATTTCCTTCCATGCATTTTCCCTGAGTTGTGCTTTCAGGGATCCCATGGTGTTCAAAATAAAATATTCCCCCTTTCACATGTTTCTAGATTTCTAATTTCAGTTTTAGCATCCTCTTTGATAGACGGGTTATACAGAAGTGTGCTTGTCAATTTCCAAGTAGCAAAGAATGTTTTCAGCCCCATTATTATCGTTTTTAAAATTTTTTGACTATAGTAAAAGAATGTGGCCTGTAAAATCTCTGATTTTACCTTTAAAGTGTTCTTTGCATCTGTGTGTATGCTCAACTTTTATAAAGATCTAGTGAGGAAGAAGAATCTAAGCTGGGCAGACCTGTGTCTTTGTTGCAGAGACAAACTGGTCAAGTTCAAACTGCTTACACCTCCTTCCAAGTGTGTGTCTCTGAACAAAATACAGAACTGCTTTGAGCTTCATTTTCTGTCATCAGAGTGGGAACAGTAATAGTACTCATGTCCTAATGTTATGGCGAGAATTATGGAGGGCTATGTGTGTTAAATGTCTCACGTGGTGCCTGGCATGTCATACACACGCAATAGACAGGAATCCTACTAAGAAAAAAGGAAAAGAAGGAAACTGGTCTCTGGAGTCAGAAGAGCCTGGTTTTGAAGCCTGGATCTGCCACACCCTGGCAGCTCTTTCAAGTCATTTTAGACGTAACTGTGAGGATTAACTGTGAGGATTCAGAGAGAAAATGCATGCCTGGCACAGGGCCAGCGCCCCACGGCTGGCACCTGCTATTTTTCTTAGGGTCATAAAATGAGGCAACTCAGGCTGAGCTGTGTTTTTGGCGAACGAGCTTTTAGCCTCACTGATGATCCTTGAAGGCCTTCCCAGGCCAAAGAAAACCAGTGATCTTGTCATGAAAGGACAGATGCCACCAGGCCTCAAAGCGTCTGCCGCGGAGAAGGGCAGCCGCTCTGAACACTCACACCAACTTCCAGCACCAACCAGGGGACTTCTCGCGTGCTTTGTGGGCTTCTCCCCAGCCCAGTTCTCAAAGCTCGGGGACGTGTGGTTCCATTCTGTCTCTTCCTTATTCCCCCACCTCTCAGCCTTCCCCCTGAGCCTTGGCATATTTTCCATCCAGGTGTCCACAGTCCACACCCGCCCACTGCAGCCAGGGCCTTTTCTTCCGGGAAAACTGAGCAAAATTGTCAAGCTTGAGTTTTTAGAGTAAGTCATCTTGGTGATAAGAAGAGAGGTGAAGATATCAAGAGAATTTGATACAGAAATTGACGGTTTTCTGTACTTCTGTCTGCCCTAAAACTATGGCTATATTTTTAATATGAACTTGATATTCTGAAAATATTTTATATGCTTTTGAAACCCTATGATTTAAGTATCTGCTTTGTTTGCTTGTTTCTGTTTGGAAAGACATGTATTAAGAAAAAGGCACAAACCCCAGAACTTCACATCTCATCACTGCAAAGCATAAATAAAATGAGACTACATGCTGGCTAGTCATTAGCAGGGCTATCCATGCCTGGGTCTAAAGTCAGGGTTTATTTTTATTTGATAAGACTAAAGTATATTATTCTGTAAGTATTTTCTGCATATTGAGAAGGGGAAAGAAGTCTTTCAATATTTTTTAGTTCAAATTTTTTCTAGAATGATTTACATTCTATATTTAGTTAAAATAAGACCGTTTTTAAAATCAAATGAACAAATGTGCTCAGGGCGCTCATGTGTGTGGATCCCCCAGAGGAGACGTGCAAATGGAAAAGCACTCCCATCTCTCCCCAGACGGCCTCAGCCAGGCCAAGAAGGAAACCTGGCAACGCTGGCCTAGGGGTCTGGGGGCGGCTGACCACCAGCTCTTGCACCACACTAGGAAATCACTCATGTGCCCCATCAACAAACACTAACTGGGTGTCCGCCACCCGTGAGGCATTATTCTAGAAACTTGGGATACATGAGTGAACCAAGCAGATAAAAACCCCCTGCCCTTAGGAAGCACATCCTCCAGGATGGAGAATAGAAAGCCACAAAGGGCATACATAAGTAGGCTGGACTCTGGCAGCTGTGGTGGGTGCGAGGGGTCGAGCACTGGCAGACTTTCAGCAGCGGGTGGGTGGGGCTCGCTGAGAAGCTGCGCTGTGACTCAAATCTTGGCAGATGCGAGGGTGAGCCTGTGGGCGTGGGGAGAATACTACTCCAGGGGGAAATACTTCACGGGCTCCACGAAGACGGCGTGTGCAGCTTCTCCAAAGGAGCCAGGCGGTCAGTGTGCCAGGAGAAGACTCGAGGCGGGCAGGGGCAGGAGTGGCCAGGCGGTCAGTGTGCCAGGAGAAGACTCGAGGTGGGCAGGGGCAGGAGTGGCCAGGCGGTCAGTGTGCCAGGAGAAGACTCAAGGCGGGCAGGGGCAGGAGTGGCCAGGAGGCAGCAAGGGCAGAGCCACCAGTTCCGGCAGCTGCTTGGGCCACTGGCCTTGGTCTTCCTTCTTCATGAAATGGGGAAACTCTGGTGGGCTCACATGATCTGACTTTTGTTTTTAAAAAAGATTATCTACATTTCATGTATATTTTTTCTCCTGAATTGCTCTGGAAGGATGGAGGTGCCAGGAGCCTGGCAAAGTGGCGATCCATAGCTGTGCCCTCTTTCCTGTGTCAGGACAGGTCTGTAAGCTCAGGAGTGGGTGGAAAAGTGAAAGTGAAAGTCACTCAGTCGTGTCTGACTCTCTGTGACCCCTGGGACTTCAGTCCATGGAATTCTCCAGGCCAGAATAGTGGGGTGGGTAGAGGGGGTAGCCTTTCGCTTCTCCAGGGGATCTTCCCAACCCAGGGATCAAACCCAGGTCTCCTGCATTGCAGGCAGATTCTTTACCAGCTGAGCCACCAGGGAAACCCAAGAATACTGGAGCGGGTAGCCTATCCCCTCTCCAGTGGATCTTCCCAACCCAGGGATCAAACCAGGGTCTCCTACATGGCAGGCGGATTCTTTACCAGCTGAGTGCGTGGAAGCTGACCTTCAAAGAGCCCTGAAGGTGAATGGGGGAGGGGCCTCAAGAGCCATCTCCTCCCACAGGACAGGTACTAACTTATTCCCAAGAAATGGAACTGTTCTGATAATGACTTTCAAAAGAAAATTACCAGATCTTTCTTAAGTTATCCGCACTCTTCCATCCGCAGTTCACTTTGTACGTCCATTTGCCTCTCCACACTGTGGAGTGCAAAGTGCACGTGTGGTCCGCACGGTGCAAGGAAGGCGTCCTTTAGACGAGATGAACACTGACGCTCACAGACGCTGGTGCTCCTCTTCCTCCCCTCAAGTAACCCCAACGCTATTAGTTCTGCTTCTATGCAGAATACTTCCCCAGGATCCCTTCCTTGTTGTTAAACCTTGTATTTAGACCTTGCTCTTCGGTATTTCCAGAAAATGTTTCTGTATTATATCTTACTAAGCAATAACCTTTTGGGATTTCTTTTTTTTTAATTTAAACTGTAAGGGTAAAAGCACAAATCCTCACAGCAATTTTACTTGTATTTCAAAATGCAGTTAGTAAAAATGGCCTCCATCTCCTGTCCTGCTTGCCTTGCAGAAACAGTCTGTCTTGTGCTGCTCACTCTATGCCAGGCCCCAGCCCCGGCCATGTCCTTTGCCGAATGAGTCTCAAAGCCTCTCTCCGCTGTATTGGATCACAGCCCTCATCCGCCCACACTCAGCTTCTCCCTCTTTCTTTCTCCCTTTGTGCTAACAGGTTTTGCACATTAGCTCTTACCAAAACAAAAAAAAAAAAAAAAAATCTCTTTGAATGATAAATTAGCATGCACATTCCTATTCACACGTGGTGGAAATTCTATCCTAGCAACAGTCACCAAATTAATTGTCATCCACAAGGATCGGGTCTGTTTTCTTCTAGAAGGAGTTTTAAAACTGTTAGCCAGACTTTTCCAGATTCTTTTATGTTAAGGAGTTCATTAAATTGACGGTTTTCTGTACTTCTGTCTGCCCTAAAACTATGGCTATATTTTTAATATGAACTTGATATTCTGAAAATATTTTATATGCTTTTGAAACCCTATGATTTAAGTATCTGCTTTGTTTGCTTGTTTCTGTTTGGAAAGACATGTATTAAGAAAAAGGCACAAACCCCAGAACTTCACATCTCATCACTGCAAAGCATAAATAAAATGAGACTACATGCTGGCTAGTCATTAGCAGGGCTATCCATGCCTGGGTCTAAAGTCAGGGTTTATTTTTATTTGATAAGACTAAAGTATATTATTCTGTAAGTATTTTCTGCATATTGAGAAGGGGAAAGAAGTCTTTCAATATTTTTTAGTTCAAATTTTTTCTAGAATGATTTACATTCTATATTTAGTTAAAATAAGACCGTTTTTAAAATCAAATGAACAAATGTGCTCAGGGCGCTCATGTGTGTGGATCCCCCAGAGGAGACGTGCAAATGGAAAAGCACTCCCATCTCTCCCCAGACGGCCTCAGCCAGGCCAAGAAGGAAACCTGGCAACGCTGGCCTAGGGGTCTGGGGGCGGCTGACCACCAGCTCTTGCACCACACTAGGAAATCACTCATGTGCCCCATCAACAAACACTAACTGGGTGTCCGCCACCCGTGAGGCATTATTCTAGAAACTTGGGATACATGAGTGAACCAAGCAGATAAAAACCCCCTGCCCTTAGGAAGCACATCCTCCAGGATGGAGAATAGAAAGCCACAAAGGGCATACATAAGTAGGCTGGACTCTGGCAGCTGTGGTGGGTGCGAGGGGTCGAGCACTGGCAGACTTTCAGCAGCGGGTGGGTGGGGCTCGCTGAGAAGCTGCGCTGTGACTCAAATCTTGGCAGAGGCGAGGGTGAGCCTGTGGGCGTGGGGAGAATACTACTCCAGGGGGAAATACTTCACGGGCTCCACGAAGACGGCGTGTGCAGCTTCTCCAAAGGAGCCAGGCGGTCAGTGTGCCAGGAGAAGACTCGAGGCGGGCAGGGGCAGGAGTGGCCAGGCGGTCAGTGTGCCAGGAGAAGACTCGAGGCGGGCAGGGGCAGGAGTGGCCAGGAGGCAGCAAAGGCAGAGCCACCAGTTCCGGCAGCTGCTTGGGCCACTGGCCTTGGTCTTCCTTCTTCATGAAATGGGGAAACTCTGGTGGGCTCACATGATCTGACTTTTGTTTTTAAAAAAGATTATCTACATTTCATGTATATTTTTTCTCCTGAATTGCTCTGGAAGGATGGAGGTGCCAGGAGCCTGGCAAAGTGGCGATCCATAGCTGTGCCCTCTTTCCTGTGTCAGGACAGGTCTGTAAGCTCAGGAGTGGGTGGAAAAGTGAAAGTGAAAGTCACTCAGTCGTGTCTGACTCTCTGTGACCCCTGGGACTTCAGTCCATGGAATTCTCCAGGCCAGAATAGTGGGGTGGGTAGAGGGGGTAGCCTTTCGCTTCTCCAGGGGATCTTCCCAACCCAGGGATCAAACCCAGGTCTCCTGCATTGCAGGCAGATTCTTTACCAGCTGAGCCACCAGGGAAACCCAAGAATACTGGAGCGGGTAGCCTATCCCCTCTCCAGTGGATCTTCCCAACCCAGGGATCAAACCAGGGTCTCCTACATGGCAGGCGGATTCTTTACCAGCTGAGTGCGTGGAAGCTGACCTTCAAAGAGCCCTGAAGGTGAATGGGGGAGGGGCCTCAAGAGCCATCTCCTCCCACAGGACAGGTACTAACTTATTCCCAAGAAATGGAACTGTTCTGATAATGACTTTCAAAAGAAAATTACCAGATCTTTCTTAAGTTATCCGCACTCTTCCATCCGCAGTTCACTTTGTACGTCCATTTGCCTCTCCACACTGTGGAGTGCAAAGTGCACGTGTGGTCCGCACGGTGCAAGGAAGGCGTCCTTTAGACGAGATGAACACTGACGCTCACAGACGCTGGTGCTCCTCTTCCTCCCCTCAAGTAACCCCAACGCTATTAGTTCTGCTTCTATGCAGAATACTTCCCCAGGATCCCTTCCTTGTTGTTAAACCTTGTATTTAGACCTTGCTCTTCGGTATTTCCAGAAAATGTTTCTGTATTATATCTTACTAAGCAATAACCTTTTGGGATTTCTTTTTTTTTAATTTAAACTGTAAGGGTAAAAGCACAAATCCTCACAGCAATTTTACTTGTATTTCAAAATGCAGTTAGTAAAAATGGCCTCCATCTCCTGTCCTGCTTGCCTTGCAGAAACAGTCTGTCTTGTGCTGCTCACTCTATGCCAGGCCCCAGCCCCGGCCATGTCCTTTGCCGAATGAGTCTCAAAGCCTCTCTCCGCTGTATTGGATCACAGCCCTCATCCGCCCACACTCAGCTTCTCCCTCTTTCTTTCTCCCTTTGTGCTAACAGGTTTTGCACATTAGCTCTTACCAAAACAAAAAAAAAAAAAAAAATTCTCTTTGAATGATAAATTAGCATGCACATTCCTATTCACACGTGGTGGAAATTCTATCCTAGCAACAGTCACCAAATTAATTGTCATCCACAAGGATCGGGTCTGTTTTCTTCTAGAAGGAGTTTTAAAACTGTTAGCCAGACTTTTCCAGATTCTTTTATGTTAAGGAGTTCATTAGGAGATAAAAGCAAGGAAACAAATCCCATTAAAATGATCTGTTTGGAACTTCTGAATTTTTCCAAGTGTATTTTGATAACATTCTGTATGAAAAACATTTGAAGTATGGAACATGTGGTCACTTCAAGTAACTGTGGTCTGGGGCGTTCAGCTACAACACCCTGTATCAGTTAGCTCAGCTGTACTTTGAACAACCTCATCAGGAAGGGAGAACAAAATGTGAAGGGATAAGAAAAGAGAGGTGGGTGAGATAATGTAGCTCTATTTAAAAACTAATTTAGGCAGATAAATCTCAGCCCAAATAACCTGATCTTTAAAAAAAGGGGGAGGGAAGGAGGAAGCTTCAAAGTTGATAAGGAAAAGAGGTGAAGCGTCTCCCCGAGTCCTCCTAACAAACCTGGAGGCGGGTACAGGGTCAGGAAGGCTGCCTGGCGGGGGCAGTCTGGATTCTCCCAGCTGGAGGGGCTGCCTCCTCCTCCTCCTGACAAAAACCCTCCAGAGATGCTGTCCACGTGAAGCTGGGCTCCAGAAGCTGTCCCAGTACAGGGATGCCAAGGAAATACTTCACAGTCTCCTTAGGTACAAGGCTATTCTGCTTCACTTTGGAAAAATATATGTAATACAGCTGGACCTATGAAATTGCTGGTACTCAACTGGTTTTGCGCTGTAGAAATGGTATTTTACATGGTTGAATTCAACCCTCTTTCACTTTAAAGACACAGGGTAACAGGATTTCTTGAGTCTAGTTTAAAGATAAAAAAAGAAAAGTTTGGGAAGTGGCACTTCTGGAATGGTCTTCATCTTACAGTCACCGTGGATACTGTTAGATACTGCTGGGTACCTACTGCGGGTAGTGTTAAGTGTTAGGTACCCCATTGGGTGCCAAGTCACGTCAGTCAGGTCTGACTCTGTGTGACCCCATAGACGGCAGCCCACCAGGCTCCGCCGTCCCTGGGATTCTCCAGGCAAGAACACTGGAGTGGGTTGCTATTTCTTCTCCAGTGCATGAAAGTGAAAAGGGAGAGTGAAGTCGCTCAGTTGTGTCCAACTCTTAGCGATCCCATGGACTGCAGCCCGCCAGGCTCTTTCATCCATGGGAGTTTCCAGGCGAGAGTCCTGGAGTGTGTCACCAGGGCCTTCTCCATTGTGTAGTGGGATGGAAACAAATAATTTTGGATCTGGCTCTTTGGTTTTTCTCCTAAGGAGTACAACACCTAACTGGAAGAAATGAAAAAACTCTACCATGAAATTTCTTCTTTAAGGTATGCCACTATATCTACTACTGTGGGCAAGAATCCCTTAGAAGAAATGCAGCTGCCCTCATAGTCAACAGAAGAGTCTGAAATCCAATACTTGGGTGCAATCTCAAAAGCAGCAGAATGATCTCTGTTCACTTCCAAGGCAAACCATTCAATATCACAGTAAACCAAGTCTATGCCCCAACAACTAACACCAAGAAAGCTGAAGCTGACTGGTTCTAAGAAGACCTATAAGAACTTCTAGAACTAACACTGGAAAAGATGTCCTTTTCATCATCAGGGACTGCAATGCAAAAGTAGGAAGTCAAGAGACACCTGGAGTAACAGGCAAGTTTGACCTTGAGTACAAAATGAAGCAGGGCAAAGGCTAATAGAGTTTTGCCAAAAGAATGCACTGGTCATAGCAAACGCCCTCTTCCCACAACACAAGAGACTACTCTACCCATGGACATCACCAGATGGTCAACACCAAAATCAGATTCATTATATTCTTTGCAGCCAAAGATGGAGAAGCTCTATACAGTCAGCAAAAACAAGATCGGGAGCTGACTACGGCTCAGATCATGAATTCCTGATTGCCAAATTCAGACTTAAATTTATGAAAGTAGAGAAAACCACTAGATTGTTTGGGTATGACCTAAATCAAATTTCTTACAATCATACAGTGGAAATGACAAATAGCTTCAAGGGATTAGATCTAAAAAACAGAATGCCTGAAGAACTGTGGACGAAGGTTCGTGACATTGTACAGGAGGCAGTAATCAAGACCACCATCCCCAAGAAAAAGAAATGCAAAGAAGCAAAATGGCTGCCTGAGGAGGCCTTACAAGTAGCTGAGAAAAGAAGAGACACAAAAGACAAAGGAGAAAAGAAAGCACACACCCACCTGAGTACAGAATGCCAAATAGCAAAGAGAGATAACAAAGCCTTTCTAAGTGAACAATGCAAAGAAATTGAGGAAAATGATAGAATGGGCTAGACTAGAGATCTCTTCGAGAAAATCAGAGATACCAAGGGAATATTTCATGCAAAGATGGGCACAATAAAGGACAGAATTGGTATGGACCTAACAGAAGCAGAAGATATTAAGAAGAGGTGGCAAGAATACATAGAAGAACTATACAAAAAAGATCTTAATAACCCAGATAACCACGATGGTGTGATCACTCACCTAGAGTCAGACATTTTGGAGTGTGAAGTCAAGTGGGCCTTAGGAAGAATCACTATGAACAAGGCTAGTGGAGGTGATGGAATTCCAGTTGAGCTATTTCAAATTCTAAAAGATGATGCTGTGAAAGTGCTGCACTCAATATGCCAGCAAATTTGGAAAACTCAGCAGTGGCCACAGGACTGGAAAAGGTCAGTTTTCATTCCAATCCCAAAGAAGGACAATGCCAAAGAATGTTCAAACTACCGCACAGTTGCACTTATTTCACATGCTACCAAAGGAACGCTCAAAATTCTCCATGCTAGGCTTCAACAGTGCGTGAACCGAGAACTTCCAAATGTACAAGTTGGATTTAGAAAAAGTAGAGGAACCAGAGATCAAATTGCCAACATCTGTTGGATCAGAGAAAAAGCAAGAGCGTTCCAGAAGAACATCTACTTCTGCTTCACTGACTCTGGTAAAGCCTTGACTGTGTGGATCACAACAAACTGTGGAAAATTCTTCAAGAGATGGGAATGCCAGATCACCTTATCTGCCTCCTGAGAAACCTGTATGCAGGTCAAGAAGCAACAGTTAGAACCAGACATGGAACAACAAATTTTTTCCAAACTGGGAAATGAGTAGGTCAAGGCTGTACGTTATCACCCTGTTTATTTAACTTATATGCAGAATACATTATGCGAAATGCTGGGCTGGATGTAGCACAAGAGCGTGTGTGTGTGTGTGTGCATGTGTGTGTGCACATGTGTGCATGTCCGTGTGCACCTGTGTATGTGTGTGCGCTCATGCATGTATGTGCATGTGTGCGCTCATGCATGTATGTGCGTGTGTTCTCATGCATGTGTGTGCGCGTGTGTGTGTGCACGCGTGTGTATGTCCATGTGCACCTGTGTGTGCTCATGCATGTGTGTATGTGCATGTGTGTGCTCGTGTATGTATATGTGTGTGTATGTGTGTGCATGTGTGTGCACGTGTGTGTGTCCATGTGCACCTGTGTATGTGTGTGTGTGCTCATGCATGTATATGTGTGCACATGTGTGTGTGTGCGTGTGTGTATGTTTTCCCATAAAGTGGTGGTTGACTGTCTGCAGGATCTCTAAGGAGTGGTCTGCTTGCCCCAGAGCTCCTGGTTCAGACCCAGCCTGGGCTGAGCATGCACATTTCTAGTAAGTCCCCAGCTGGGCCAGCACAAGACTACTATTTCCTTAAAACGATAAAGAGCCTGTGGTCATTTCAGATCCTTCTCTCTTTCATCTATAAAGAACAAACTGTAGACAGGAGATAGTCACCATATCAGTGCTTTGAAATTCATGTGTTGTTTACTCAGAATCGGCTCTGAGCTGAATCACCTTATAAAATGGTGTGGTCTTTGCAGAGTCGTGGCAACTAAGCTGTACGGTCTGGTTTTACAAGGGCGCTGGCCACCGCTGCTTGCTTTGCCCTAACAGAGCCCCTAGAGGAAGTGAGAAGCTTAGAGAAATGCATCAACATCTTAAAGCAACTTGGTGATACCTCCATTTGTGCTAACGATAAGGCGTCTCGCTTTTCTGAAAGCATTATTGCTGTTGAAAGAGTGTACAATCACTCAGAGAACAGTGGGTGTCATTCTGGAAAATCTATTTCCCACGGCCACGATGAACTGGCTCTAGGTTGTCCTTGATCTAGTTTTTGGCGTGCTGATTTTCCACCAGTCTATGAAAGTAGACAAACTGATCTCAATGTCGCATTTACCGTCACGTGGGAACATGAAGGTCAGCAGCTGCAGTCCGGAACCCGGTGGCGGCAGCTGCCACGTCACTGCTTCTGGAGGGCCACATGCCACCCACAGGTCTGGGCTGGTGTCCTCCGATCCACCCTGTGGACACCTACGTTTTTCCCCAATTCAGCTCTCGTGGTAAAGTCAGCTGCTCGCCTCTCTGGTCCCTCCTCACTCCTCAGCCCCCAACTCCCCACCTCCCTCCACCAACAGCGTACAACTTGGGCAGAGACCAGCTCTGTGTGGATCATTGTCTCTGACACTTAGCCCAGCTCCTGGCACTTAGTACATGTTCACTAAAACACCTGCTGAACGATGGCTGACAGGAAGCAAGGAAGACCGGAGATGCAGATGATAACTCAGCGTGGGGAGTTTTCTCAAGGGGACTGATTATCTGTACTCCGGGGGGACAGCGCAGAGCAGACGCCAGGAGATGGTGAAGGACCGGGGCGCCTGGCATGCTGCTGTCCACGGGGTCACAGAGCGGGACACGACTGAGGGACTGAACATCAAGAATCAGAGCACCGGCGCAGACCTCGGGGGACCGGGGGACGGATGCCGCGTGAGCAGAAAGAATGCGGTTTAGGACGCATTGAAGACCTCCCCGGGGGCATCACCAACACAGACCTCCAGGAAACGGCCCAGCCAACAGGCATCCTGAAGGAAAAGTCAGACAAGCACCAAAAACAACAAAAAGTGTGTAAGTAAACACACGCGCACACAACACCTACTAAGGCCCTTCCGAAGCAGCTCTGCAGCCACACTTGTCTGATGGGGCACACGCCTACCACCCCGGGAGGAGCCCTGCGGGCCCTGAGATGGGGTGCGTTTGGAGCCTCAGCTTGCAAGACTCTTGGGTCTCTCCTGTCGGGCTCGGGGCCTCATGACTGAGGACAGGAAACGCTTCCAGGAGTCTGACTCTTCTTGAGAGTCTGCAGCCTCCTGTCTTTCTTTGCCACCACGCTGGCTTCAGGAGACATCTTATCTTCGGGCGACCACATGTGCTGTTGCTCGGGGAGGAGCCGCGGCCGCCCTCCCGGCGTCAGGCTTACCGGTTCTGTTTTAAACACCAGAGTGAGACTGGAGTTCCTGCAGTGTCAGCATTTAAAATGACACCTAGGGACTTCCCCAGTGGCCCAGTGCCTAGGACTCGGCGCCCCCGTGCAGGGGCCCAGGTTCGATCCCTGGTCGGGGACCTGGATCCCATATGCTGCCAGGCGCAGCCAAATAAAGAAATAATGCTTTTTTGTAAAAAATAAATAAAACAACACATAAAGAAGACAGTACCACAACGTCTAAAGGTCTCTAATATATGTTTGTAGTAGGAAGAAAAACAGCCTTTTTTCCTGTCAAATCATAAGTTGCATTTGTATCTGTTCTTCTGTTTCTGTCATGTCTTGGTAAGTGCTTTTTAGAAAGCCCTTAGAGATGCTGTGGACGCTGGCCATTCAGACTTGGGCACAAACACGAGCATAAGCGTCGTCACCTCGTTTGGTAGCTCTCGCGGCCGGAGCCTGCTCTAAGCACAGGACATGAGCTCCTGCCTAGATGTTCTGGAGACCACCCTCTCCATTAGATGCTGTGAGATGCACCTTGGGAAGGCTTTGGAAACCGCACCAGAGTCTGCTGTTAAGGACAGCGACAGGAACAACTCTGGAACAGAAGCAGTAGCTCCTTAAGCGACCTCTAAGTTCCTGTCTACTCAAAGCTTTAGCAAAAAGCAACTCAGAGCGCGGCTGTTCCCCACCACCCACTTTCCTTTCAGTCTGCCCCCACAGGCGCCCACACCCATCCTCCAGCGGCTTTAAGGCACCCGCCCGCCCTGCCAGCTCCCACGATGCCCACGGGCAGGCTGCTGCCTGAGTCAAGCACGCTTTTTGTGGGGAGACTGTTTTCCACATCAATCACTCATGAAGATGTCTTAACTACAGACTCGCCAAGCAGAGGGAATCTGAGGGGGTTCTTTAGCATAAACTTGAGCATCACTACCTTGTATTTAACTCTCAATGGACATGAGTTCGTGCAAACTCCAGCGGGTGGTGAAGGACAGGGAAGCCTGGCATGCTGCAGAGTATGGGGCCGCAAAGAGTGAGACACGACTTAGCGACTGAACAGCAAGAACAGAAAAACTGGAAAATCAAGAAGTTCGTAAGTGAAAGATTTCACCGAGTGGGTCAACCTCAACTACCATCGACCAGCTTAACTTTCCCACTAGTGCCATTAGCAGGATGCACGATTTCAGAGATGTTCTTTGGTTTGGCAGTGGTGGGGGGCCAACTTTAAAATGATCCTTTCTTCAAGTATAAACTGCAGAGACCCACCAACATTTGTATCATGTATTAGGCTTTGCCTGTCTAAGTCATTTCTTTATACTTTATCTCACAGCGCTTCCATGAAATATTGTTACTGGCTTCACATTCTAGACAGGCAGTCAGACACAGAGGCTGAGGCTCCCAGCGAGGAGCCTCATTATTTTTAAACAAATACTGTGCGGTGCTCACTCTCTGCCAGACATTGTTTCCCAAATATTCACTCCTTTAACAACCCAGCAGCCTCAGGGCATGAGAATTAGGAGGCTGAGGGGGACAGAGGCAAGGAGCTCGCGGGGGTCACAGCTGGTAAGTGGCAGAGCTGAGATCTGAGCCGAGACTGGCCGGACTCCAAAGCCCCTGCCCTCAGTCACCATCCCAGGCCAGCGGGTAGGTCCCACAAATGTAGCCAGTTGGTGTGGTTCACCCAAGACTGAAAACACACGTGTGCTAAGTGCGTGCTAAGTCACTTCAGTCGTGTCTGACTCTGCAACCCCATGGACTGTCGCCTGCCAGACTCCTCTGTCCATGGGATTCTCCAGGCAAGAACACTGGAGTGGGGTGCCATTTCCTTCTCCAGGGGATCTTCCTGACCCAGGCATCGAACCCTTTCTCCTGCTTGGTAGGCAGATTCTTTATCACTGAGCCACCTGGGAAGTCCAGAGTCAGTAACCTGAGACGTCCAGCTTTCTCTGACAGTACTCTTTTAATGTTCCAATACCTGGTTTCTGTTGCAGAATCCCTGTGTATGCTGCTCCTCCCTTGCCTATTCGGAGCAGTCCCTCAGACCTATCTGAGAGGCTGTCTTCCAGGCTTAGGCCCTCAGTTTTGTTTGCCAAATAGCACGTAGTTCTCAGCTTTCGGGTTGCGCATTTTCTGTGGTTGACAGTTTCGGATCTGGCACGTGGTCTCCTCCCAACAGAAACAGTCTCTGGCTGCTCGGGCGCTGTTCTTCTGGCACCTTTCTCCACAAGTCCTCATGCCCAGCGTTGGTACAGACGCCACCGTGCCAGCCCGCCCACTGTCTGGTCTCCCTGGCTGTGCCCTCCTCCATCCGTTTCCCTACGAAGCCAGAGTGGGCTCCAGAAACTTGGAATTCGATCCGGCCACCCTCTTGGCTCTTGGGGACAAGTCCAAGCTTGTTGGCGAGCCTCGTAGGGTCTTCGTGGGGGTGTTCCAGCCGCATCTCCCACCACCTACAGACGCCTGAAGCTACAGCACAGCCTCGGGCTCCCCGGGTGCCCACCTGCCTCACCTCCTGGGCTGAGCACAAGCTCCTACTTGTCTCCTCCTCTCCTTCACCCCCATTCCTACCTGAGCAACCCCTAAGGTGCCCTCAGGAGCCTCTCCCAAGCCTCCGAGTGTCCAACCAGAGCTCCAGCAGGGATGTCTTTCCTGCCTGACCTTCCCAAGGAGCCCCAGCGCTCCCAGCTATTCATCCTGCCTCCCATGGGCTACAAACTCTGAGCTGGTCCTGCTTACCATTCATCTTACACTTTTAAAACAAGCACTTCCTAAGCACTTACTGAATTAGTGAATTTTCATTATATCTTTTACACTTATTGAATGTATATCGGATGAAATTGATAAGCAGTCGTCCCTTTTAGTCCATACAATGAGTCATCCCTGGAACAGGGTCCCCTTCCATCAGTAATTTTACATTAAAAGATACGATTCTAAAAAGTATCTAATTAGTGGCAGGACTAACTCTCAAACATAGACCAGCGTAGTCTAGACCAGCATACTGCTCTGTTCACTGGACTCCACTAATGCAAGAGGGTAGGAAGGGGATGCGCTGCGACAGAGGGCTTCGACGCGGGAAGATGGAGGCTCATATCCACCTCCGGCCCTATGTCTGCCAGCCTCTCCAGAGCAGTGGTCATAAAGCCAGGCCTCACAGAGTTCTGTGAGACTGTAACGGTGCCTGAGGCCAGTGGGGCACTTGCCAAGCTCTCCTTATATTAAGACCCACAGTTCTGGTGAAAGGGGTGTGGGGAAGGGTTTAGCTTGTATTTCAGGGTGTAACTTCACAGCTTGCTCTGCTCTGAAGTGGTGAAGGTATTCCCACTTCTTCAGGGCATCTGTGAATGAGGACAGGAGTGTGCTTAAGCCTTGACAGTGCCCTCTCTGATGGTAGACATATTAAAAGGCAGAGACATTACTTTGCCAACAAAGGTCCATCTAGTCAAGGCTATGGTCTTTCCAGTACTCATGTATGGATGTGAGAGTTGGACTGTGAAGAAAGCTGAGCGCCAAAGAATTGTTGCTTTTGAACTGTGGTGTTGGAGAAGGCTCTTGAGAGACCCTTAGACTGCAACGAGATCCAACCAGTCCATCCTAAAGGAGATCAGTCCTGAATATTCATTGGAAGGACTGACGTGGAAGCTGAAGCTGCAATACTTTGGCCACCTGATGGGAAGAGCTGACTCACTGGAAAAGACGCTGATGCTGAGAAAGACTGAGGGCAAGAGGAGAAGGGGACGACAGAGGATGAGATGGTTGGACGGCATCACTGACTCAATGGATGTGAGTTTGAGTAAACTCCAGGAATTGGCGATGGACGGGGAGGCCTGGTGGTGCTGCAGTTCATGGGGTCGAAGAGTTGGACACGACTGAGCGACTGAACTGAACCTTTGGTGGTAACTGGGCACTGCAAAGACTTCTGCCCTCCCAGGCAGCACCGAGCGAGGGCTTCTCGTTCACTGGCCCGGGACCCCGTCTGTCCCTGCCAGGCACGCTTCCTGACCACCGTCAACAGGACCCACAGCCCTCTTTCTCCCGTTTGTCCTTCCAACTGCCTTTCGGCTAAACCGTCCCAGCTAAGCTTACAGGGAGGAGCGTTTCTCTTTAAAACCTTAGTCTGGAAAGCATTTTCTTGGCAGCAACACAAACAGCACATACCAGCCCTGTAAATTCTAAACAGATTTTGTGTTTAGGGGGAAATTCATATTGAGAAATTAGCAGAGCATTTTTGATTACATATTTGCAACCTTCCTAACAAAATAAAAAGTACTGCCTCATACAACCAGAGAAGCGGAGGGCTGCACTGTATTTCTGAGTTCCAGCTAAACCCACAGTGGCTGTGCCGCAGAGACATGTCTGCAGTGCCTTTCTGGGGTTCAGGAAACGAGGTCCTTTCTTATTTTGTTCATGCCACAGAGACGACAGAACAGGCCTAGGTAACTATCAACAGCCTGAAAGACGCATCTGTTCCAGGTGTCACATTTTAATCATAAAAAATCATTATGTCTTCTAATTTGTGTTGAGTGTTGAATCTCTGAGGGAGGGATTTAGAAACACTGGCTTGAGTGATTTGCGTTTCACACTGGGTATCTATACAATGGTCAGTTCAGACTCTTATTTGGGAGAACACTGGGTGAAATCATGAGTGAAGTGAAGCATTTTAACCGGCAGTGACTGTTTTAGAATATGAATATCAGTCAAGCACAGCACTCCACCTCACCAGCACGGCCTCTCTTTAAAACCTGTAAGTTCTCCAAATCTCACAGTGTTGGTTTAAGGACCTGGCTTGTCTGAATAATTTTCGCCAACCTAAAAGGACAACCTCGCATTCCCCAATCTTGGCACCAACCAAATTCATCTCAGGAATTAATTCTTTGTGGGGCCAATTAACGTCAGGCAAGAAGACAAAATAATTCATTCATAGAGCATTGTTAAGCAATTTTCAGATTTCAGAGAGTGACGACTCTCCCCATATATTCATAAAAGTTTTAAAGAGTTTGTTTTTCCACTAGGCAATATAGTTATATGAATCATCTTATTGTTTTTCTAAAATGTATTCTGAATTTCATGAATTCACTTTGAAAGAAATATTTTAACGGATACAGGTTGAAACACTGCACAAACCCACACGACATGGCTGCACAGTGGTGTTAGATAAAGGAAATGGAACGCTGCGCTCAGTTGTGTCCAACTCTCTGCGACCCCATGGACTGTAGCCCACCAGGCTTCTCTGTCCATGGGATTTTCCAGGCAAGGATACTGGAGTGGTTGCCATTTCCTTCTCCACTTTTAGATAATGTGTATATAATTCAAGGCCCACTGCATGTAACATAAACCAAAAGGAAAGGTGGCTCATTATATAACAGGCTTCCTGCTTTTCGGGGAAAGGCATAAGTATATCTCAGTACAAGTATCACAGATAGACTTACAAAATCAGACAAGTAGGGAATTCTATAATTTTTTGACATTGTGTTCACTTGCTCAGTCATGTCTGACTCTTTGCAACCCCATGGACTACAGCATGCCAGGCCTCCCTGTCCATCACCATCTCCCAGACCTTGTTCAAACTCATGCCCATTGAGTCGGTGATGCCATCCAACCAGCTCATCCTTTATTGTCCCCTTCTCCTCCCGCCTTCAACCTTTCCAAGCATCAGGGTCTTTTCTAATGAGTCAGTTCTTCGCATCATGTGGCCGAAGTACTGGCGCTTCAGTTTCAGCATCAGTTCCTTCCAATGAATATTCAGGACTGATTTCCTTTAGGACGGACTGGTTGGATCTCCTTGCAGTCCAAGGGACTCTCAAGAGTCTTCTCCAACACCACAGTTCACAAGCATCAACTGTCCGGCGCTCAGCTTCCTTTATGGTCTACCTCTCAGGAAGAGGAAGCAACTGACTTCACTTCCAGAGAAGTTTAAGTCTGAGGGCAACTTCAAGAACAGTGGAGGTTGAGATGAAAGGCAACTGGGAAGAGATTGATGGTTTTAAGGAAATGACAGTCTCAGCTAGCTTGCTGGAGAGAACCAAGGGATAAGATCACACTCAGTGGGTGCCCTCTTAGGGTTAAAATACCAAACATGACCTAAGAAACTTTTCCTTCAAAGGAGCCAGAATTTGATTGGATTCGTTTGTTAATCAATTTATCCCCAGGGCATTGTTGAAAGTAATCAAATAATCTTCGCATCAAGTGGCCAAAGTATTGGAGCTTCAGCATCAGTCCTTCCAATGAACATTCAGCACTGACTTCCTTCAGGAGGGACTGGCTTGACCTCCTTGCAGTCAGAAGTTTATGCTATGTGTATTGTGTGTGTGTGTACTCACCCGTGCACACACTAAAATAATCCAGCAATAACTAAACAAATAAGCAAGCAAATACAAGAACAAGCCCTGGTCATAAGGAGGACCAGAACCCAGAGTGGCTATAATATATTATCTGAAATGTCCAGTTTCCTAAAAAAATTGTGACACATGAAAATAAACTGGGAAGTATGACCCAAATACTGGGAAAAAGGCTGGGGGAAGGAGGGAAAGTAAAAAACAAACAGAAACTGACTATAAGAGCAACCAGCTGATAGATTTCATAGGCGATATCAAAGCAGTCATTATAAATATGTTCACAGAACTAAAATAAACCATGATTAAAGAAATAAAAGGCATAATGACAATGTCACATCAAATCGACAATATCAGAAAAGAAAGAGAAATGTATAAAAAAAGAAGAACCAGATGGAAACTGTGGAGTTCAAAAGTGCAATGAAACTCGACTAGGTAATTCCCTGGCAGTCCAGTGGTTAAGACACTGTGCTTCCAATGTAGGGGATGTGGGTTCCATCCCTGGTCAGGGAACTAAGACATGCTGTGTGGCCCAGCCAAAAAAAACTAGGGGAGCTCAACAGTAGATGCAGACCAGCAGAAGAAAGAATTAGCAGACTTGAAGAAAGTGTGATCGAATTTGAACAGAGAGGAAAAAAAAAGGAATAGAACTTTACAGAAAAGTGGAGTACCATTAAATGTACTAACCTACTTGAGAAATCTGTATGCAGGTCAGGAAGCAACAGTTAAAACTGGACATGGAACCACAGAATGGTTCCAAATCAGAAAAGGAGTACGTCAAGGCTGTATATTGTCACCCTGCTTATTTAACTTCTATGCAGGGTATATCATGAGAAACGCTGGGCTGGAAGAAGCACAAGCTGGAATCAAGATTGCCGGGAGAAATATCGATCACCTCAGATATGCAGATGACATCACCCTTATGGCACAAAGTGAAGAGGAACTAAAAAGCCTCTTGATGAAAATGAAAGAGGAGAGCGAAAAAGTTGGCTTAAAGCTCAACATTCAGAAAACGAAGATCATGGCATCTGGTCCCATCACTTCATGGGAAATAGATGGGGAAACAGTGGAAACAGTGCCAGACTTTATTTTTTTGGGCTCCAAAATCACTGCTGATGGTGACTGCAGCCATGAAATTAGAAGACGCTTACTCCTTGGAAGAAAAGTTATGTCCAACCTAGANCATTCAGAAAACGAAGATCATGGCATCCGGTCCCATCACTTCATGGGAAATAGATGGGGAAACAGTGGAAACAGTGTCAGACTTTATTTTGGGGGGCTCCAAAATCACTGCAGATGGTGACTGCCACCATGAAATTAAAAGACGCTTACTCCTTGGAAGAAAAGTTATGACCAACCTAGACAGCATGTTCAAAAGCAGAGACATTACTTTGCTGACTAAGGTCCGTCTAGTCAAGGCTATGGTTTTTCCGGTAGTCATGTATGGATGTGAGAGTTGGACTGTGAGGAAGGCTGAGCGCCAATGAATTGATGCTTTTGAACTGTGGTGTTGGAGAAGACTCTTGAGAGTCCCTTGGACTGCAAGGAGATCCAATCAGTCCATTCTGAAGGAGATCAGCCCTGGGATTTCTTTGGAAGGAATGATGCTAAAGCTGAAACTCCAGTACTTTGGCCACCTCATGCGAAGAGTTGACTCACTGGAAAACACTCTGATGCTGGGAGGGATTGGGGGCAGGAGGAGAAGGGGACGACAGAGGATGAGATGGCTGGATGGCATCACTGACTCGATGGACGTGAGTCTGAGTGAACTCCGGGAGATGGCATGCTGCGATTCATGGGGTCGCAAAGAGTCGGACATGACTGAGTGACTGAATTGAACTGACACATAATATAAGCACCAAAAGGACAGAGAAAAAAGAAGTCTTCAAATAAATAATGCCTCAAACTTCTCCAATTTACTGAAAAACTATAACTGATAGCCTACACACCTAGGAAGCTGAATGAACTTCCAACGTGATCAACTCGAAAGAAAGACCCTCAAATAGACACATCATTGTAATAATACTGAATGGCAAAGACAGGAGAGAACCTTGAAAAAAGTAAGAGAAAAGGAATGTGCATTAAAAGGGACCACAGCAAAGTTAAAAGCTTACTTCTCAGGAGAAACAACAGAATCCAGAAGGCAGTCAAAAACACATCTGAAGCTCAAAGGAAAACAACCCCGTCAACAAAGAAGTCTACATGCAGCAAAGATTCACCTCAGAAATGAAGGGGAAATAAAGAACTTTCCCAAAGCAAAGACTGAACTTGTTGCTAGAAAACTTGTTTTATAAAAAATATTAACAGAATTTTTTAGCCTCAAGATTGTAACTCTAATACACATGAGTAAAGACCACTAGTAGAAATAGTTATAAAAGACACTCTAAATGCATATTTTTTCTGATTCATAACTCACTAAAAAAGCTACTATATAAAAATAATTATATAAAGTAATGGCTATATTGTATTTTTTGGTCCTATAACATAAGAAATGGCATAGAACTATAATGGATCTGCCAATAACAGCACAAAGGAAGTGGGTGGGGACAAAGCTGTTATTGCCACGGAAATGGCAACAGATGGTAAAGCAATAATTACAAAAATATGCTGTAAGAAAATATATCATTGGATTTGCATTATAATAAACTTAATATGTGTAACAGTAATACCACCAAAAGGGGGGAAAGGAATAGGGCTGTACAGTAATACTAGCTGCATTTCTAGATGTCACTGGACTGGTTCAGTTGCTCAGTCATGTCTGACTCTTTGAGACTCCATAGACTGTAGCACACCAGGCCCCTCTGTCCCCCACTATCTCCCGGAGTTTGCTCTAATTCATGTCCACTGAGTCATCCAAGCATCTCATCCTCTGTCACTCCTTTCTCCTCCCGCCTTCAATCTTTCCCAGCATCAAGGTCTTTTCCAATGAGCTGGCTCTTTGGATCAGGTGGCCAAAGTATTAGAGTTTTGGCATCAGTCCTTCTAATGAATATTCAGGGTTGATTCCTTTTAGGATTGCCTGATTTGATCTCCTTGCAGTCCAAGGGACTCTCAAGAGTCTTCTCTAGCACCACAGTTTGCAAGCATCAATTCTTTGGTGCTCAGCCTTCATTACAAACCAACTCTTACATCACATGTGACTACTGGAAAAATCACAGCTTTGACTATATGGACCTTCGTCCACGCACCTCAGTGATAAAGAATTTGCCTGCCAAGCAGCAGATGAAAGTTCAGTCTCCGGGTCATGAAGATCCTCGGGAGAAGGGACTGGTACCCCACTCCAGTATTCCTGCCTGGAGAATCCCACAGACAGAGAAACCTGGTGGGCTACAGTCCATGGGGTCGTGAAAGAGTCAGACACGACTGAGGGACTGAACAATGACAAAGACCCCATCACTGGACTTAAATTTGAGGCTACTTCTAATTTGTTAAGATATATATGGCAGGCCTTAGAGCAACCACTAAAAAATAACTCAAAAATACAGTGGCCAATTCACACCCATCAGGATGACTCCTATCAAAAAAACAAAATAAAAAACAACAACAAAAGAAAATAACAAGGATGTGGAGAAACTGGAACCTTTGTTAGTTAGTGGCGGATGGAAATGTAAAATGATGCAGCGATTATGAAAAAGTGATACGGCAACTTCTCAAACTTTAAGCAGTTCTACCTGTGTTTATACCCAAAAGAAGTGAAAGCAGGGACTGAAACATACTTGTGCTCTGATATTCTTAGCAACTTTATTCACAATGGACAAAAGGTGGAAACGACCCAAGTGTTTGCTGGTGGATGAATGGATCAACAAATTGTGGTATATACATACAACAGAATATTACTTTAAATGATTACTTTTATGCTATGGGTATTTTACCCATAATAAAAAAATTAATTGTAACTATAGGGTAAAGATGAAAAATTTCCAGTCTTAAGACAGAATGATCTCTGTTCATTTCCAAGGCAAACCATTCAATTCACCGTAATCCAAGTCTATGCCCCAATCAGTAACGCTGAAGAAGTTGAAGTTGAATGGTTCTATGAAGACCTATAAGACCTTTTAGAACTAACACCCAAAAAAATATGTCCTTTTCATTATAGGGGACTGGAATGCAAAACCAGGAAGTCAAGAAACACCTGGGGTAACAGGTAAATTAGGCCTTGGAATACGGAATGAAGCAGGGCAAAGGCTAATAGCATTCTGCCAAGAGAACACACTGGTCACAGTAAACACCCTCTTCCAACAACACAAGAGAAGACTCTACACATGGACATCACCAGATGGTCAACGCCGAAATCAGATTGATTATATTCTTTGCAGCCAAAGATGGAGAAGCTCTATACAGTCAACAAAAACAAGATCAGGAGCTGACTGTGGCTCAGATCATGAACTCCTTATTGCCAAATTCAGATTTAAATTGAATAAAGTAGGGAAAACCACTAGACCATTCAGGTATGACCTAAATCAAATCCCTTATGATTATACAGTGGAAGTGAGAAATAGATTTAAGGGCCTAGATCTGATAAATAGAGTGCCTGATGTACTATGGACGGAGGTTCGTGACACTGTACAGGAGACAGGGATCAAGACCATCCTCATGGAAAAGAAATGCAAAAAAGCAAAATGGCTGTCTGGAGAGGCCTTGCAAATAGCTGTGAAAAGAAAAGAAGTGAAAAGCAAAGGAGAAAAGGAAAGATATAAGCATCTGAATGCAGAGTTCCAAAGAATAGCAAGGAGAGATAAGAAATCCTTCCTCAGTGATCAATGCAAAGAAATAGAGAAAAACAACAGAATGGGAAAGATTAGAGATCTCTTCAAGAAAATAAGAGATATCAAGGGAACATTTCATGCAAAGATGGGCTTGATAAAGGACAGAAATGGTATGGGCCTAACAGAAGCAGAAGATATTAAGAAGAGGCGGGAAGAACACACAGAAGAACTGTACAAAAGAGATCTTCAAGACCCAGATAATCACAGTGGTGTGATCACTCACCCAGAGCCAAACATCCTGGAATGTGAAGTCAAGTGGGCCTTAGAAAGCATCACTACAAACAAAGCTAGTGGAGGTGAAGGAATTCCAGTTGAGCTATTTCAAATCCTGGAAAATGATGCTGTGAAAGTGCTGTACTCAATATGCCAGCAAATTTGGAAAAGTCAGCAGTGGCCACAGGACTGGAAAAGGTCAGTTTTCATACCAATCCCAAAGAAAGGCAATGCCAAAGAATGCTCCAACTACCACACAATTGCACTCATCT
>SJYT01059681.1:122212-170380 GCA_006410635.1 Cephalophus harveyi
AAGAATTGATGCTTTTGAAGTGTGGTGTTGGAGAAGACTCTTGAGAGTCCCTTGGACTGCAAGGAGATCCAACCAGTCCATCCTATAGGAAATCAGTCCTGGGTGTTCTTTGGAAGGAATGATGCTAAAGCTGAAACTCCAGTACTTTGGCCACCTTGTGCAAAGAGTTGACTCATTGGAAAAGACTCTGATGCTGGGAGGGATTGGGGGCAGGAGGAGAAAGGGATGATAAAGGATGAGATGGCTGGATGGCATCACCAACTCAATGGGCATGAGTTTGGGTAAATTCCGGGAGTTGGTGATGGACAGGGAGGCCTGGCGTGCTGCAATTCATGGGGTCGCCAAGAGTCAGACACGACTGAACGACTGAACTGAACTGAACTGAACTGAACTGAACTCAGTCACCATTCCTAGGAGTAGTGAGTACTGGTTCCTATCAGTTGTCCTAATAATTGCACCTCAGAGAATTATTTTATGCCTCAGGCTTGGCTTTGTAGAATTAACCTCATGAAGTGAATCTTTCCTTTTCCTTCAACATAACAACTTCCTATTATTAAATAAAACAAACAAACAAACAGAAACATATTTCCTTAGTGCTTAACTACAACTTTATTTTTTTGTCTTGTGGGATCTCAGTTTGCCATCAAAGATCAAACCTGTGTCCCCTGCAATGGAAGCACGGAATCCTAACCACAAGACTGCCAGGGAATTCCTCCCAACTGCATTTTAAGAGCTGTGAATGAACACCAGGGAGATTATTCCGCAATAATACTAGTTGCTCAAGGAACCGCTACTTGAACAGGCAGGTAAAGCAGGGGACTCCTTGGCTCAGCTAGCAATCTCTTCTGTCTCTAGTGAAACACTTAGGTTAAGTTGTAAATTCTAGTCCCTTCCCCAGTGTTATAAAAACATGAAAACTGGGATAAATAACCCTAATAAGGGCTACTGCCTAAGGAAAAAAGCAAGGAACCTGAACTGGGGCCATATGGAGAGAAAACTATCTATAATCATAAATGTAAGAAGCGGCCTGATATAATAGAAGGTGCGAGCGGTTTGCAATCAGAAAGAAAAAATAGAATGAAAAAAATCATTAATGAGATTAAAATGTTACCATGAGATTAAAATGTTACCTTAGAAAATATTATGCAATGCCAAAGAAATCAGTCAAGGAAAAACAGAGAAACAAAAATGAGATATATCTCTAAATGAGATACACAGGGACAAAATAAAATGGCAGACTCAAATCCAACCATAACTAACACAACATTGTTAATCAACTATACTCCAATATAAAGTAAAAAATTTGTAAATTCAACTATACTAATAATAACATTAAATGTAAATAGGTTAAACAATCCAACTAAAAGGCAGAAAGTGTCAGACTGGATTAAAAACTCTTTATCTACTGAAGATGTACTTTAAATTCAAAGATATAAATAGGTTTAAAGTAAAAAGATGAAAAAGATATTATCAGGAAAATAGTACCCACAGGAAAGCTGGAGTGACTAGTATCAGGCAAAATAGAGTTTAAAACAAAAAATATGTTACTAGAGATAAATAGGGCTATTTCATAATGATAAAAAGGTGAATCCATCTGGAAGATATAACAAAGATACATGCACTTAACATCATAGCACTGAAATATATGAAGCAAATCTGACATAATTTAAGAGGGAAAAGGACAATTCAACAATAAGAGAGATTTCAATACCCCGATTTACAGCGAGGCAGAAGATCAGGAAGGAATGCGAAGACATGCACAACACAGGACAGTCCACGTGCCAGCACAGGACACACTCTTCCCTAGAGCACACGGAAGATTCTCCGGGACAGAGCAGACACCCGACCATAAAACAGCCTCAACGAATTAGCAAAGACAAAAACAATAGGAAGCATGTTCTCTGGTCACAGTGGAATAAAATTAAGAATCAACAACATGGAGATTTGGAAAAGTCACAAATAAATGAAAATTAAACCACACTCAACAACCAATGGGTCAGAGAAGAACTAAAAAGGGCATCAGAAAATACTTTTAGATGAATGAAAAGGAAGACAGCATAACAAAATTTATAGAACGCAGTTAAAGCAGGGCTTAGGTGGAAATATATAGCTGCAAATGCCTTTATTAATAAAGCAGAAAGATCACAAATCAATAACCTATCCTTCCACTTTACAACACTGAAAAAGACACTGCAAACTAAACATAAAGCAAGCAGGAGGAAGGAAATTATAGAGATTATGAGTAGAAATTAATGCAACTAAGGACAGAAAAACAACAGAGAAAATCAACAAGGCACAAATGTTTATAAGAGCACTACCAGCAATAGCCAAAAGGTGAAAATAACCCAAACGTCCATCAACTGGAGAGCGGAGAGACAGAATGTGGTATACCCACCAAAAGGAATAGTATTTGTCCACAGAAATGAGTGAGGCAATCTCTACACACGCTACAACATGGACAAACCGTGAAGCCATTAGGCTGCGTGAAAGAAGCCAGTCACAGAAGACCAGGCGCCACGCGACCCCACTCCTCCGGAAGTCAGAGCAGCAGGGACGGAGCGCGGGGGCTGCCCAGGGACACGCGAGGGCGACGGTGCCACGGTTAGGCGCTGGGAGCTAAGGGGCACGCGCTCCGTTCCGAAGGAACACAGATGTTCCAAAACGGACTGCGGTGACGGCTGCAAGATCTACGAATATACCCCAGACCATAGTGAAGCCATTAGGCTGCGTGAAAGAAGCCAGTCACAGAAGACCAGGCGCCACGCGACCCCACTCCTACGGAAGTCAGAGCAGCAGGGACGGAGCGCGGGGGCTGCCCAGGGACACGCGAGGGCGACGGCGCCACGGTTAGGCGCTGGGAGCTAAGGGGCACGTGCTCCGTTCCGAAGGAACACAGATGTTCCAAAACGGACTGCGGTGACGGCTGCAAGATCTACGAATATACCCCAGACCATGTAACTGCACGCTTCCAATGAGCACATGCCGCCTCAGGAAAGCTGCTGCTGCTGAAACACCACTTCTCTCAGTGTCTCCCAGCATGAGCACGCAGTCAGCGTGTCCTGCTTTACCTTTTGCAGGGAACATCACACAGAATATCAGAGAACTGGGCGGGGATTAAAATGCTATTCATTATATTGTGTCAAATGGGGACAGAAGAGAATTTGGAAGATCAGATTTGAATTTAAAGGAACTTTTGCTGCAGATTACATGGTTCATCCTATGCAGCTTTATACCTACTTTTCTAAAGATAATGCTGCAGGTTCATTGTGACTGGAATGATATCTCATCTTCCAAGTGCCAGCCGTAAGAGTTTTTGCCAAGTGGACCACCGCTAGAAGCATTTTAGCATCAGTTTATCTCTGGTGTCAGAGCAACACATACATTCCACAACTTACTAGGTTTCTTGTCCCTTTAGGACAAACTCTGAGGAAAAAGGTACAATTTAACGTTTACATGATTTTTTTTTCTCTCTTAAACAGAAGATAAAGTTATCATGCAGATGATTTTATAGGTAGTACCAATGAGAGAAAGTGAGACATTTGAACGGTTTATCTATGCAGGGTAGTCGGCAGCCCTGGCTGGGAAACCGTAAGATATTCAATGTCTGATATCTGCATTCTGTCAGTATTACAACTGGGAGGACAAAGTCAGAGGTCCTATTTGTAATATCAGACTTTCTTGCATCTCACTAATGGTACCTCAGTTAAATGCCTTGCATATACAGAATTAACATCAGTTACGAAGCATGCTCCAGCTCTATAGATAGACCGAAGATGATATTTTGTTGGCACAAAAGACTCTGGCTTCAGAGGTCTGGGTGCGAATCCTGAGAAAACCAGAGCTCCTGCAGAAGGGCTGCCCTCAGCTCTGCTGAGCACCACCTGCTCGGTCTCGGGGGTCTCCGTGCCCTGGAGCGCCTGCAGAAGGGCCGCCCTCAGCTCTGCTGAGCACCACCCGCTAGGGCTCGGGGGTCTCCGTGCTGTCCACAGCTGAGCACGCTCTGTCCTCGGCTTGTGTGCAGAATTAGAACCCCGGCCACACAGCGGGCCACTCTCGCTGGGCTCTCAACTGTGAGAGGAGGGCTCCGTGAACGGCGGCCCTGGCAGCTCCGCTCCGGTCCCAGCTGAGAGCGTGCCACCTTCTGAGATTCCACAAAATCCATTCTGTTGACTTCCCAACATGTTCCCACATAGTGGCGGCGGTGTAGTTGCTCAGCCGTGTCTGACTCTTGCGACCCCATGGACTGTAGCCCGCCAGGCTCCTCTGTCAGTGGAATTCTCCAGACAAGAGTGCTGGAGTGTGCAAGTAAATAAGGTGGCTTCTGCTCTCAGAAGAGTCGGTCTGGAGAGGAGGCAGATATAAGTAGTCTCAGAATACCAAGAGGTGAGAGGACAAGATACATTGGTACCTGGAAGGGAGGACGATCAACTCTTCCTGGAGAATGTGCGTGTTTGGAGTGAGGTACAGGGAAGACTATATAGGCTTGAGATGTGTCTTGAAAGAATAACTTGCTTCATTAACTAAGGGAAGAGAATTACCCCAGTGGAGGGACCCTCACGTGTTACAAAGGGGATGCCGGGGGACACCAGGCGTTGTGGCCCTGGGTGCTGCAGCCTCAGGGGCAAGACGCGAGGGCCTGCAGGAGGCGGGACCACCTGCTGGAGGGCATCGATCCTTCCTTCAGGAGGCGAATACTGTCTGAGCCCCCAAAGGATGGAGCTACCTCAGGGTGAGGGTCAGGACAAGCCCTGAGACAGAGTCTGCTCGAGGATAAAGTCCGTGAAGGAGAAAGGGCAAAGGGAAAACCACGCAAGGCAGAGAACAGGTGCCCTTATTAAACTAAATTTTCTAAAAACACCCAGCCCTTTCTCTATCTCCTTCTGAAAGTGAGCACTTTTAACTGACATGAGGCCAGACCATGCTCCCCAGGGGCTGACGTCAATGGGCTTTCTGCCTGAGGAAGGACCTCAGAGTTGCCCCAAAGGGCTTGATTCTAATCTCGGCATGGGCCTGCAGCATCCTTCCACAGCGACGCACACAGGCCCGCACAGGGACGCTCCGCAGCACAGCAGACACCCGAGTGCCAAGGAGCAGACCGTCAGGATCAACGAGCTCGAGTGGGGAGTGGCGGCTCGTGGCACACCCAGGCGTGTGCTAGGCGGCGAAGCAGCGCAGGTTCAAGGGGGCGGGGAGCGTTGCTGGACAAAGGCGGCCCGCTGGGCAGGCAGGAAGCCAGGCTGGCAGCCGGCTCGGGCCTCCCACGTCATCCAAGCAGCGAGCACGGCTCGTCACAGTCACTCGCGCTCTCTATCTAATCTGCTAGAACCAGAGGAACACAGGGCTCTGATACTCGAATTACACAAGGCGCCGGCGCGCAGAAGCAGGGCTTGCCCTGGGAAAGGCCACCGCTGGCGAGGAGCAGGCCGGGGAGAAGCCCCGGCCCCCGAAGGCACACGGAGGCCCGGCGCTCGTCACCCAGCCCGCCAGCCCGAGACCGCCTGGGCGAAAGAGCCGGACAGCGGCCCTCGGAGGCAGAGGCACCCACGCCACTCACGCGGGGACAGCGCGCTGGGGGACACCATGTCACACCATCTCACACTGTCACACCATCTCACACACACAGTACAGTGTCACACCATCTCACACACACAGTGTCACACCATCTCACACTGTGTCACACCATCTCACACTGTCACACCATCTCACACACACAGTACAGTGTCACACCATCTCACACTGTGTCACACCATCTTACACACACAGTACACAGTGTCACACCATCTCACACACACAGTGTCACACCATCTCACACTGTGTCACACCATCTCACACTGTCACACCATCTCACACACACAGTACAGTGTCACACCATCTCACACTGTGTCACACCATCTTACACACACAGTACACAGTGTCACACCATCTCACACACACAGTGTCACACCATCTCACACTGTGTCACACCATCTCACACCACATCACAGTCTCACATTGTGTCACACCATCTTACACACACAGTGTCACACCATCTCACACCACGTCACAGTCTCACACTGTCACACCATGTTACACACAGCACACAGTGTCACACCATCTCACACAGTGTCACACCATCTCACACACAGTGTCACACCATCTCCACCATGTCACACCATCTCACACTGTCACACCATCTCACACACAGTGCCTCACATTGTGTCACACCAGCTCATGCACACCGCGTCACACTGGCTCACACCGCGTCACACCGGCGAGTGGTCCAGCCTTTCCTGAGCAGGGCTGCGGCGCTGGCGCTCTGAAGCCAGGAGGTGAGGCTAATGCGACCGCCATGTTAGCCTCCTCCAGGGATGGCGAAGGGGGCAAAAACATGGTGCCGCTTTGCCAGGTTGAGAGCTGTAAGAGGTTTGGAGGGCAACGCCATTCAAAGATAAAGACACAGCGGGGCTCCTTCTGTGCTCACTCCCTGTTAGCTCTCCACCCTGCGCCGTGAGTTCCAAGGAAGCAGCGCATAGCAGAGCCTGTCCGCCAGCTCAGGGCCTTCAACAGTGATTTCAAAAGTCGCAGATCTGAAGTTAAGGAACATGGAGACGGAGCTGAGGCTATCTTCCAAGAACAATGATAAGAAATATTACTCATCTGAGAGCTCAGAAACTCTGACCAATTTGCTCAATTACTCCAAAGACCATGCTATACCTTGCTGCTCGTTCTGTAAACCTCGGTCTTAGGCCAGAGGCAAGAAAATGTGACCTAACCTTCTCTGGGGCCTCCCATCTCCCGCCTCCATCCTGCCTCTTCAGCACCTCCTAAACATCAGTCTTTCCCAACAGCGACCCTCACCAAAGGCCATGGGACAGCGTGGGGCTGAGAAGGTGACCAGGGACAGCCAGCTTGTCTCTGCTTTTTTCCACATCCCCTGAGGTTCTCTGAGAAGAAGTGGAGGAGGCCAGTCCCTCAGCAGTAAGGATGTGACTTCGCAAGTCAGAAAGTCAGCCTTCCAGGAAGAATGCAAGCAACAATCAGCTACTGGAGTCGTCAAGCCATGGGGAACACAGCTTCTAAGCATTTCCTTTCCCCACACATTTTCCCAGGCAGCTGCACACACCCCCAAACGTATTCACATGTGTTCACCAAGGAGGGAGTAAACCCAGCTGTAGCAGCGTCACACACGACGGTGAGTTGTCCCTAACAGAGAAATTCTGTATACGTTTGGGAACGGGCTCAAGTTCTCAGGCTCTGGGCCAGCAAACGCTGTGGGCGTTGTTGGCTGTGGTCCTTGAGCGATACCCACTGCCAGCTGAACAGAGGCACACAATGCCAACAGCTCTGGAGGGACCCACTTGTGCTCCTTTAAAGAAAGGGAGAGTAGCGTGGGGTCAGGAAAGAGAGCGAGCAAAGACCTGGGAGAACCCACGTAAACTGTGAGTCAGCCACCATCCCCACTGCCTGTCTGCTGGGGGCCTGGCTGAGAGCGCTCCAGGGAGAGCTGGCGGCAGGAAGGCTCGGGACACAAGCTTTCCTGTCCAGTGCTCCCTCCCAGACGAGGTCACGCAGAAGTGACATGCGTTACCCTGTCTGTCACCACTCACACCCCTTAGAGGCGCCTCTGTCCTTACCACCACACCTCCGAATTCACCAATGTGCCGACCATTAAGAGGGGACAGAAACCAATGAGATTTGATCAACGGCAAAAATTCCTGACAATTAGGTTTTGAGGACAGGTTTCACTGAACAGGAAATGTACCTTTTCATAGATCTGGAGAAGTGTGAGAGATTAATAACATAAACACAAAAAAAGCTACAAACCCAAACAGATAGACAAAATATCCAACTCTCACATCCACACATGACCACTGGAAAAACCATGGCTTTGACTAGCCGGACCTTTGTTGGCAAAGTCATGTCTGCTTTTGAGGATGCTGTCTAGTTTTGTCGCAGATGTTCAGCCAAGGAGCAGCACCTTTTAACTCTGTGCTGCAGTCATGGTGTGCAATGATTTTTGGATCCCAGGAAAATAAAATTTGTCACTGTTTCCACTTTTTCCCCATCTATTTGCCATGAAGTGCAGCCCTGAATATTCATTGGAAGGACTGATGCTGAAGCTGAAGCTCTAATACTTTGGCCATCTGATGCGAAGAGTTGACTCATTCAAAAAGACCCTGATGCTGGGAAAGGTTAAGGGCAAGAGGAGATGAGGGCAACAGAGGATGAGATAGTTAGACAGCATCACTGACTCAATGGACATGAGTTTGAGCAAGCTCCAGGAGATAGTGATGGACAGGGAAGCCTGGCGTGCTGCAGTCCATGGGGTCGCAAAGAGTCGGACATGACTGAGCGACTGAACAAAAGAACATAATACACCTGATCATCTTATGTTTTTGACTGACTGAGTGAAAGTCACCCAGTTGTGTTCGACTCTTTTCGACCCCATGAACTGTATAGCTCATGGACTTCTCCCAGCCAGAATACTGGAGTGGGTAGCCTTTCCCTCTTCAGAGGATCTTCCAAACCGAGGGATCGAACCCAAGTCTCCCACATTGCAGGTGGATTCTTTACCAGCTGAGCCACCAGGGAAGCCTAAGAATCCTGGCGTGCGTAGCCTATCCCTTCTCCAGCAGCTCTTCCCGACCCAGAAACTGAACTGGAGTCTCCTGCGCTGCAGGCAGATTCTTTACAGCTGAGCTACTAGGGAAGCCCTCATACATTTTTGGTCAAGGGGAAAAAAGTCATACTATAGAAAAATAGAACAAATTAATTCCATCATCAGTTGATAGCAGTCCACAACCAAATATACAATTACAGCATACGTCCGGGACCTCCTCTCCTCCTCGTTTCTGACTTTGCTTTCCAGATCACCTCCTTTCAGCAATCACCCCCTTTTCACTGTGGACCCCACTCTCCTCAAGGGCAAGTGCAATCCTGAGGCTGCAGCAAGTGGCTTCTCCTGCATCACCAGCGCCCAGCACTCCAGTTCTCATTGGCCCCTGACTATCCTCCACCCGGATGCCAGGGAGCACCCCACAGCTCCTGATAGAGTCATGAGGACAGGACTCGGGAATTCTTGCAACATTTCAAAGAGAAAACCTTTCAAAGCACAGAGATGGCTTCAGGCTTCACCATGTTCCCGGAACACCTCACATGATGCCAACAGCAGAGTAGTCTTCTAAAAAATGCTTTGTGGGGTGGTGAGGCAGAGTCCACGAACTCAAGAACTTATTCAAATAATCTGTTGTTATAGAATTGAGTGATATCAAATACAATTGACAGTAAGTAGACCTTCAGCTGGAAAATATTCATACACAATTTTTGGTTTTTGATCTTTTGATATAAAAGATGGCTATTAAAATTTATGTACTATATAATTTGGGAAAATGGCATTGAAACATGTATAATATCATATAAGAAACTAATCACCAGTCCAAGTTCAATGCAGGATACAGGATGTTTGGGGCTGGGATGCACTGGGATGACCCAGAGGGATGGTATGCGGAGGGAGGTGGGAGCCGGGTTCAGGATGGGGAACACGTGTACAGCTGTGGCAGATTCATGTTGATGTATGGCAAAACCAATACAATACTGTAAAATTAAAAAAAAAATCATTTGCTAATGAGGAACCCTTCATTTAAACATTGACAGTCTCAGGAGTCTGCATTTACCATGTGAGTTCCCCACCTCCAAAAAGCGTTGAGATTGACTAGAACAGTAACACAGGTGGCCCGAGAAGGAGGCAGGCAAGCTGCGGTCCTCCTGGAACGCGGAGGTAACGGGATGCCTGTCCTTGCAGTGGGACGGCCAGCCTCCTCCCCGTGCAGCACTCTAACAACACTGGCGATAGAGACATCCAGAAAGATGTGGACGGACGGACGGACGGCGGACGTGGCGCAGCGGTTTCAGAAAAGCCCACCTGAGTGGTGCTCAGCTTTGTAGGGAGGGGAAAAATAAAAGTCTGAGAACAAGAGCATCCCCGTCACCAGACAATGTTCTCAGGGGGGCACCAGATGCGCCGGGTGATGTCACCAGGGTCTAGGGAAGCATTCTTCAAGATGCCATCGCCCTGTACCTTCACTCTGCATCCCTAAGCAAGCTCCTCACTGCTATTTTGGCTTCCTAGACATCTCAGTATCAGGAAAGAGGTTTCCATGGATTACAGACAGGAAGATTCTGGTTACTAGAAAGAGACTGTCATCGTTACAAGTCAAGCGGTCCTCTGATAACTACTTGAGATGGCAGTCAATTACCCAACATGAATACTTATTTGATGCTTTTGAACTGTGGTGTTGGAGAAGACTCTTGAGAGTCCCTTGGACTGCAAGGAGATCCAACCTGTCAATCCCAAAGGAAATCAGTCCTGAATATTCATTGGAAGGATTGATGTTGAAGCTGAAATTCCAATACTTTGGTTACCTGATGTGAAGAACCGACTCATTGGAAAAGACCCTGATGCTGGGAGAGACTGAAGGCAGGAGGAGAAGGGGACAAAAGAGGATGAGATGGTTGGATGGCATCACCGATGCAATGGACATGAGTTTGAATCGGCTCCAGGAGTTGGTGGTGGGCAGGAAGCCTGGGATGCTGCAGTCCATGGGGTCACACAGAGTCAGACACAGTTAAACAACTGAACTGAATACTTATTTATGTAGGGTAACTGACAAAGACCAGTGTCTCATCCTTCTTGGCTGAGAACAGGGCTTGAACCAGAGTCAGAGCCAGAGGCCCTGTCCCCCCCAACCTCCATCCTGTTCTCTCACTTGATCCCAATCACTCTCTTTAGCCTCAGTGTTAAACCTTCCTCCCCTTAAAACTTCAAAGACTATGATTAAATCAATCCATCCTTCTAGAAGCTTCGTGATAGCCATGACAAAAAGAGGAGAGAACCTGCGGTAGAGAATTAGTTCTCATCACCTGGTGATCCCTGGGTCGGGAAGATCCCCTGGAGAAGGAAATGGCAACCCACTCCAGTATCCTTGCCTGGAAAATCCATGGTCGGAGGAACCTGGTAGGCTACAGTCCATGGGGTCGCAAAGAGTCGGACACAACTGAGCGACATTTACTTTATCTGATGAAAGGATTCTTTAGAAACAATATTAAAATCTGATTTTCGTTCACCATGAAGACTTAAGAGAGAAAAAGACTTGTGCATGACAATTTTACATGATTTCATTCAAGAAAAGGAAATTGTTCAAAAGAGTTTTAAAATGTTGAGAAACTATTCTTAAACTTAACCCCAGGGCTATCCCTATCAGAGTAAGTAGTTCAGAATTTGCTTAAGCCTTTGACAATGCTAACCCTGTAATCCTAACTAGGAATGCTAACATATAAAAGTTGAAATTCAAAAGTTTATTTCAACTCAATTGTTTAAAACACGAAATATTTCTCCATGGAAACAACAGCCTTAACATTATGGGAACTGTAGGGGCAGAAGCCCAGGAAATCCTATTTGACCCCAAACGTAGCTGAAATGGCGCTCACAGATGTCATGAGCAAGCACCATGGCTGGATCGCTGGCCCCTGAGCCAGGTTGCCCCAGGCTGCACAGTGGCTCGCCAGCCCTGCTGATTCCGCTCCAAAATAGGGTTGCACAGACCCCTCCTCTCTGCTCAGAACCAAGTTTCAAGGCACCCAGACCCTGGTCAGGGCCCCTGCCCAGCGATGTCCCAGAGAGAGCGTGGAGCCCGGACTCAGAGGTCCCCCTTCCATGTGTCCCTTGAGGAAGCTAGCCTCCCTGAGCCTCCAGAGTCACATGGAATGTGCTTCAGGGTGCCCCAGGGTGGAGAACAGAAAGCTCCTCTGTGGATCATCACACAGTCTTGGCTTCTAGGGAATCCTCTACTGAGTTTCAAATAATTGAATTACAAGGAAAAAGCTGAGGTATTATTGTTGGAGTTGCCTTTACTATATTTTTACCGATTTTCTGTGTTCAATTGTCTTCTCTTACAATAAACTGGGTAGTATTAAGAGCTGTTGATTTGGGGTTCACCTCTGCAATTCACATGGGCAACCTAAGATTTCCTATTCCTAAATCTTCCAGTGTATGGTATGGCTTTCGCTATGTTTCTCATTCAGGATTGACAAAACCCTTTTCAGCTTGCTTTGCTCCCTTTTCCAGTGAATATTTTCTCTTCTTCCAGGCTAATTTTTCATTAGGCTTCCCTGGTGGCTCAGACGGTAAAGAATCTGCCTGCAATTCAGGAGACCTGGGTTCAATCCCTGTGTCGAGAAGAACCCCTGGAGAAGGAAATGGCAACCCACTCACTGCAGTATTCTTGCCTAGAGAATTCCATGGATAGAGGAGCCTGGCGGGCTACAGTCCATGGGGTCACAAAGAGTCGGATATGACTGAGCGACTAACACTTGCACTGTTTCACACAGGCCTTTGTGGGAGAGCTCTCAGCAGCCTGGCCCCAGAACGTGCTGTGGAAACAGTCTGCTTCTGCACTCTTCTCCAAGTAGCCGCTCACCAGGTGTGGCCACTGAGCACTGCTGACGCGGGGGTGTGATTGAGAAACTGAATTTTTAATTTCATTGACCTTTGATGAATTTAAATTACAGTAGCCACAGAGGGCAACTGGCTACCCAATAAGGTAAAGATGCTGTTATTGGTTTCCACACTGGACTTGTATTTGACATTAGACTTGACAATGCACGTGTGTGTGTGTGTGTGTCTAACTGTCTGCAGCTGGCTGGCACTGATTTTTCTTCGAGGCATCTTGACTGGTGGGATAAGCAGCCTTTCTCCTATGATTNGGCTACCCAATAAGGTAAAGACGCTGTTATTGGTTTCCACACTGGACTTGTATTTGACATTAGACTTGACAATGCACGTGTGTGTGTGTGTGTGTCTAACTGTCTGCAGCTGGCTGGCACTGATTTTTCTTCGAGGCATCTTGACTGGTGGGATAAGCAGCCTTTCTCCTATGATTAAGGCTGAAGGGAAAGTACTGATCTTGCTCTGGAGACTTCTATAGATCAGAGGCAATCTCCACCTGGCTGGAGGATGACCGCATTTGCGGAGAAAGAGAGGGTTCACTCACTCTGCCCAGCCCCATATTAAAATAAATTAAGAGTAAACAAACCCTTCTGACCCCACCTCCCTGACAGCTTATCATCCTACCTCCTTGTTCTACAAAGCAAACCGCAGGCAAGAGTGCTCCACGCCTGCTGCCTTCCATGCCCAGATGTGTATAAGAGACAGGTCCATGGGGTCACAAAGAGACACACACACACACACACACACACACACCCGTGAGACATGCCACCACAAGCAGGAATGGGGCCCTCCCGGAAAGTCTCCAACCGCAGGCAGATGACTGTCTCTGTGTGCCTTTGTGCCCACTCCCTGACAAAGGTCTGTCTCAGCTGCAGGACTTGGCCTGAGCGTTACTTCATCTATAAGGTACCTGGGGCGGGGTAGACAGGAAAGGTGCCCTGTACCCTCCACTCCCTGGTGGCTCAGACAGTAGAGAATCTGCCTGCAATGCAAGAGATGTGGGTTCGATCTCTAGGTTGGGAAGATCCCCTGGAGAAGGGCATGGCTATCCACTCCAGCATTCTTGCCCAGAGAATTCTATGGACAGAGGAGCCTGGCGGGCTGCAGTCCACGGGGTCACAAAGAGTTGGGCGAGGCTGAGCGACTAACACTTTCACTTTCCCTTCACCCTTGGCCCAGCTCTAACTACTGGGTCCCAATGGCATCCTCTATGAAGAACCTGCTGGCTTTGAAAAATACCAAAGTGGCTTGGAGGAGTTTGCAACTTCAGCTCTTCTGCTGTTGAAAGTAACTTGTTACAGTAAATATGATTTTTAGTAATAAAGGTTTGGCCTTTTCTGGAAAGTCAATTAGAAGAAGTAGATTCATCTCTCATTTGCAGTCAGAATGGCTTTCTAGAGAGGTAGGGATGGGACAGAGGTCCAGTTATCCTGTGGGAGCTGCCCACGGCCCTGGCATTTCCACAGGCCAGAGCCGAGCCACTGACCGCCATCGCAGTTAACAAGTCTGGAGAGCACTTTTCCAGAGCCAGACCTCAGGGGCCCAGTGCTTCAGCAAGACCACCAAGGAGCTGGGGGCCACTGAAGAGCACGGGCAGAAGACCTGGGCACTGCACGCTGGGAAAAATCCAGGGAGTGAGGAGTGGAGCAAAGGGGACTGAAGACAGAGACGTGGGCGCCAACAGCCCAGAGGCACAGCAAGCCGCCGTCCTCCGCGGCCAGCCCAGCCCTCTCCACGCCGATCGCAGCCGGGAGGGCAGCTGGGGGAGAGCCAGGACTTCAGGCGCTAAGACATGCGTGCATGTAGCATCTGTGGGCCTCTGGCTTGCTGTTCTTACCTTTTACATATAAATAACAAACAAGAAAGCTGAGGTCACCGATGTCCGAAGTGAAAAATCATACAACACTCGACTGTAAGGAATTTTTAAGTCCTACGTACAGATTCTAGAATGTTCTTTTGGTGAAAGGAGGACTTGTGATACGTAATAGACATTTATACATATGAATTATTTTAAGACAGCTTCACGAAGGCATAACTGACACCTAAACTGCCCATATCTAAACACAGCACTTGGATAAATCGGGATATAGGTATGCACCCGTGAAACCACCAGCATAACGTTTTGAGTAATTAGAGTTGTGTGGAAACGGAAACACAGAATGGAGCAAATGCTGGAGTCGGACGACTAGCAACCCAGTCGGAGCGTCAGTGTTTCCCGTGCAGCTCAGACAGGCAGCATCACACACCTCCACCAGAGTCACGCCTTGGGCTCCACGCAGGGTCACGAGTACTTCCTGTTTCATGGGACCCCCAACTGCCAAGAGCCCACAGGGCAGGAGCAACATGGACCAGCAGGCAGGGCGGGGCTGGGCGTGGGGCATCCCCGGCTTTGCCTTTCCTGACCCCTCCAGTCTCCAGGCTTGTGTGGTGTGATAGATCACGTGTATGTGCATGCGTGCTAAGTCACTTCAGTTGTGTTTGACTCTTTGCAACCCCATGGACTGTAGCCCGCCACACTCCTCTGTCCATGAGATCCTCCAAACAAGAATCCTGGCGTGGGTGGGTTGCCATGCCCTCCTTCGTGGGGATCTTCCTGATCCAGGGATTGAACCCACGTCTCTTATACCTTCTGCGTTAGTAGGCAGCACCTGGGAAGCCCATAATAGAACACATATGTTCCTTTAAAATTTCAGGACACTCTCATGATATCTGTGTCTAACAGACCAGAGCCCAAGTTTCTTTCTAAAATAAGAGGAATAAACAGTGACTAAGACTCAACCATGAAGACTGTCAATGCAGGACATCAGGGGTCAGCAGGAGGTGCTCTTCTCCTGAAAAGCTGAGACAAGTGGGGCAGGCGACACCTCCCTGCCCTGACCAGGACTCTCCCTGCCTGCGGCTGGGACAGTTTCCAGGACTACGCTATAGGCAAAGACAAGCCGGTTGTGAGACTACGGGAAACAGGAACTGGATCACAGAGGGGACCTCTGGGGCCCTTGAGAGCAAGCCACTGATTGACACGTTCAGGGGTCTGCTGTGGCCATCTGGATTCGGTGCAGGGCTGGGGGCTGCCGACAGTTACCGTTCTGCACACAAGCGATGGGCACACAAGAAGGTGTGTGTGTGAACACAGAGGGTGGTGCGCCGGGCTCCAGTGACGCCCCAGCCCAGCAGGTAGGTCAACAGAGCACCCACGGGCGACTCCTCTTCCCTGCAAAGCTCGGATGAGCAGAGACTGGGAGCTCTGGGGCCAGACCATCAGGGTGATCCGCCCTTGGCAGAAGCCCAGGTCCACACGTGGGCTGTGGGCACAGGGCAGGGGTGGGGATTGGCTTGAAGCGGCAGAGGCTGGTAGCCCTGAGGACAGGGGGCAGCAGAGAGAGACTGAGAGGGCGTAAAATGGCACTGGAGTGCTCAAACCTGGAGAGGCTGAGGGACACGCAGATGACAAACATTTCTGAGATAAGCAGCCCCATTTTTATATAGATGAAAACCAGTATTTCAAGTTCTTAAATATAAGATGAAAAACATTAGTCTTAGACAACATGCCGCACACAGACTTGACAATCAGCCAGCAGAAGCCGCATGTGCGTTGACAAAGATTGTCTAAATTTAAGCCAATCTTGAATTTAGGCATTTCCCTCCAAATAAACCATTCAGCGGATTCCAAGAAGGCTGTGTTTCGGAGCCACTGAAAAGGCCACATTTTCCTGAAGGAGAAGAGACCTGCAGAGGAGTGACAGATTCCAAGAGGAGAGGAAGGGGGAGACACGGCAAGCGAGGACACACACATTCACACACGTGCACACACATGCACCCACACGTAAACACACCAAGCCTCTTTCAGAGAGTGAGAGCTTGGCCATATGCAATGCCAGCCAGATGGATCAGGGCCCAGAAAGAAGACAAGATAAAGCTGCCCGACAGAAAGCAGGGATTGTCCAATGGCTCTAGAAGGGTGGGGGCTTCCCCTCCGGGGAGCCTCTTGCTGCCCTCTGAAACTGTGGGGGTCTAGCCTGACGTCCCAGCACCTGTGTCCTCCACTTTGGACTCACTCAGGTTACTCTTACAAACTGCTTTCTACCCAGCCTTATCCTGGAGAAAGAAATGGCAACCCACTCCAGTATTCGTGCCTGGAGAATCCCAGGGACAGAGGAGCCTGGTGGCCTACAGTCCATGGGGTCACAAAGAGTCGGACACGACTGAGTGACTAGCACAAAAGCCTTATCCTCTTCCACCAGAGCACTCAGGTTTCCCTTCCTTCTCTACACCATTCCTGGGAGTTGATGAAATGCAGGCTCCTTGACCATGGCAGGCCGTCTGCTTAGGGACGAGGCCACAGGGTAACTTCATCCACGGAAGACAAACCTCAAAGAGCAGAGTTCTAGCAGGAAGACCACAGAGCAAGCTCTCGTCCAGACTGCAGAGACCCGGGGCCAGGGTGCCGGGCCTGCCCTCTGCACCCATCAACAGTCAGGGAGTCCTTCTGACAACGGGGCCCGAGGCCGGGGTGGTAAATTTCCACAACCGTAAAATGCACGATTTATTTACAATCGATTCAGTTTGTGAAATTCACGGCATGGCTGCTTTACAAAAGCAGCTTCTCGGTTTTCCTTTATTCTCTGAATGAGCCCAGGCACCCGGCAGGGCAAGGCACGAGACGGGGAACACGAGCCGTAGGCACGCTGAGAGGCGGGGCCCGGGGTGCAGGACCCGGTGCCCCTGAGGACCGTGGAAGCAACACTGTCGCTGGCCGTCAGCAGCTTTCAGAGGGCCAGGCCTCAGGAAGCAGTTTCAGGAGCGCTCGGGGCAGGGCGTGGAGGTGAGGTGGGAGGCATTCTGAGAAGAGCGGACGCTTGGAGACGCGAAGCAGATGGGGCAGGATGGGGCCTGCATGGAGAATGTGCTGGAAGAGATCTGCCTTAGGCTGATGGAGCCTGGAGCTCGGCTTTAATAAAGGAAGGAGAAGCTGGTGGCGACAGGGCCTCGTGTTTCTGGACGAGCAGTCAGGGTGCAGAGCCTGGCCGCCGCGTGAGGGAGCTGCATGAGGACGAAGATGTTACGCCTCAGGGAAGGAGGGAAGACAGGTCTCCGTGCATTTAGGAAAAAGGAAGCGCTGGGTGAAGACAGAAAATTCTGTCATGAAGAAAACTAAGAGAGAGGAGGCACCCAAGATGGTTTTGAACATCTGAGCAAGATGAAATACCTGGGAAGGCAAATGTTTTCTTTTTAATAGCTATTCCTGACTTGAAATTTTTTTAAATCTTGGTGCATACGCACACAAACTTTTACAATTTTGCCATAAAACTTTACCATTTTTACCTTTTAAAAGTGTTTGGTTCACTGTCCAAAGTGTAAAAGTCCCTATCATCACCAGCTTTTTTTTCCCTTATTAAAGCCGAGCTCCAGGCTCCATCAGCTAAGGCAGATCTCTTTCAAAGTGTTAAGTACACTCATCTTGCTGTACAGACATGACCTCAGTCTGTCTCCAAAAGTCTTTTCATCTTCCCAAACCGAAGCTCTGGGCACTGAAAGCTTCCCCCCAGTCTTTCCACTTCAAGCCCTGGGAACCACCGTTCTACTTTCCATCTCTGTCCATCTCACTACTCCAGCAACTTGAAGTGGAATCCTGCAGTAGTTGTCCTTTTGCCCCTTAAGTTTATCTCACTTAACATATTGCCCAAGCTTCATCTATGTTGTTGTATGTGTCAGAATTCCCTGCCTCTTTAAGGTGAAGAATATTCCACTGAGTGGATATAGCCACATTCTTTCATCCATTCATCCCTTGATGGACACCTGGGTTGCTTCTACCTTTCGGCAACTGTGAATAATGCTGCCATAAATAGGCATATACAACTATCTCTTTGAATTCTGCCTTCATGTCTCTTGGGTATACTTCCAGGAGTGAAATTGTTGGATCATATAATAATCCTATATTTCATTTTTTGAAGAGTCATCACACTATTTTCCACTGCTGCTGGATAATTTTCACATTCCCATCCACATTGCACAAGGGTCCAACATTTCTATATCCTCAGCAGCTCTTCTTATTTTCTTATTTTCCCTTTTTATATATTAAAAAAACCCCAGTCATTCTGAGGGATGTGAAGTGGTATCTCATTTTGGTCTTGATTTGTATTTCCCTTATGCTTCCTAATGTTAAGCAGCTTTTCATGTGCTTACTGAACATCACTATGCCTTCCTCGGAGAAATGTTTATTCAAGTCTTTTGTCCATTTTTTAATCAGATTGATTTTTGTTGTTGAGTTGCAGGTGTGCTTTATATAGTCTGGAGAGCAATCCATCATCAGATACATGATTTATAAATAATCTGTCCCATTCTGGGGGCTGTCTTTTTACTTTGTCTATTGTGCCCCAAATTAAAATTAAAACTTTCAAAGTTTGATGAAGTCCAATTATCCCTTTTTCATTGTCATCTATGCTTTTGGTATCATACCCAGGAAATCATTGTAAATCCAAGATCATAAAGTTTTCTCTTTATTTTCTCTTAAGAGTTTTATAGTTTTAACCTATATGGTTAGTTCAGTTCAGTTCAGTCACTCAGTCGTGTCCAACTCTTTATGACCCCAGGAATCGCAGCACGCCAGGCCTCTCTATCCATCACCATCTCCCAGAGTCCACTCAAACTCACGTCCATCGAGTCAGTGGTGCTATCCAGCCATCTCATCCTCGGTCGTCCCCTTCTCCTCCTGCCCCCAATCCCTCCCAGCATCAGAGTCTTTTCCAATGAGTCAACTCTTCTCATGAGGTGGCCAAAGTACTGGAGTTTCAGCTTTAGCATCATTCCTTCCAAAGAAATCCCAGGGTTGATCTCCTTCAGAATGGACTGGTTGGATCTCCTTGCAGTCCAAGGGACTCTCAAGAGTCTTATTCTTCACAGTCCAACTCTCACATCCATACATGACCACAGGAAAAACCATAGCCTTGACTAGATGGACCTTAGTGGGCAAAGTAATGTCTCTGCTTTTGAAAATGCTATCTAGGTATCTAGGTATCATAACTCTTCTTCCAAGGAGTAAGCGTCTTTTAATTTCATGGCTGCAGTCACCACCTGCAGTGATTTTGGAGCCCCAAAAAATAAAGTCTGACACTGTTTCCACTGTTTCCCCATCTATTGCCCACGAAGTGATGGGACTGGATGCCATGATCTTCATTTTCTGAGTGTTGAGCTTTAGGCCAACTTTTTCACTCTCCTTTTCATCAAGAGACTTTTTAGTTCCTCTTCACTTTCTGCCATAAGGGTGGTGTCATCTGCATATCTGAAGTGATTGATATTTCTCCCGGCAATCTTGATTCCAGCTTGTGCTTCTTCCAGTCCAGCGTTTCTCATGATGTACTCTGCATGTAAGTTAAATAAGCAGGGTGACAATATACAGCCTTGACGTACTCCTTTTCCTATTCGGAACCAGTCTGTTGTTCCATGTCCAGTTCTAACTGTTGCTTTCTGACCTGCATGTAGATTTCTCAAGAGGCAGGTCAGGTGGTCTGGTATTCCCATTTCTTTCAGAATTTTCCACAATTTATTGTGATCCACACAGTCAAAGGTTTTGGCATAGTCAATAACGCAGAAGTAGATGTTTTTCTGGAACTCTCTTGCTTTTTCCATGATCCAGCAGATGTTGGCAATTTGATCTCTGGTTCCTCTGCCTTTTCTAAAGCCAGCTTGAACATCCGGAAGCTCATGGTTCACGTATTGCTGAAGCCTAGCTTAGAGAATTTTGAGCATTACTTTACTAGCGTGTGAGATGAGTGCAATTGTGCAGTAGTTTGAGCATTCTTTGGTATTGCCTTTCTTTGGGATTGGAATAAAAACTGGTTAGGCCCTTGGGTAAATTTTGAGTTAATTTTTTGAAAATGTGAAATATAGCAGAAATTTACTTGTCATCCTTGCACATAAGCCATGCTATTCTTCTCTAAGTTCCAATTTTAGTACATGTTCTGCCAAACCGAGCACTGAAACAAAATCCTTGGAAGAAATGCATTAACATAAGTATATGAAAATAAGACTGTTTATGATACACTTACAGTAATAAACGTTCTCACTGTCTAACTTGAGGATTCAACGTATTTATCCTGGCTCCACCAGATGCTTTAACTGTCACTGTTTAAGCCCAACTTTGCCTCCTGCATTCGCAGTGAAGCATTTCCTTTAGGTTCTGACCCCGACTCGCATATGTTCTCTAATTATTCTCCAGGCTTATGCCGATGTCTTTCCCATTCTCAGTGACAAACCAACAGGGACACAGCAAGATTTTTAGGTCCTCTTATCAAATTTCCATAATTTACAGATGGAAGCCGTGATGAAGACATTTCAAAGAAATTAGATATTGATTCATACAAGGGGGTTGGTTTGAAAGCCTTACTTAGAGAGTCCAGACCTGCAGACACTTTCCCCCATTCCTAGAAGCAGCAAAGGATTTATTCTTGGGACAAGCTAAAGCAGAGAGACTCTGAAGTCAGACACACTGGGGAGAGGATGGAGAACGCTGCACACAGAGGAGGGCAGGGCTGGGGCTCTAGACCGACAGGAAGACAGTAAGAAGCAGCGTTCCTGAATGTAAGGCGCCCCGCCACTGCCCCACTGCCTCTTCCCATGCGGCCGCTGGAACGTGCGCTTCCCGTGTCTACTCCTGCGCCCACCCTGCCCTGACAGGAGACAGGAGGGCTCTTCCCCAGAACGGACCGCGCCAGAGACAAGACCTTCCGGTACTGACACGCGAGGTCGCCCCACGCAGTCATTCGACAGAGAGCTCACCAGACCACGATCTCTGACATCCCTCTCACTTCACTGGAGCTGCCAATTTGCTTTTCAGGTGTCATTCTTAAGTAGGAAAGGATGATGAAGGATAATGCAATAGTCAAGGAAAGTTTCCAACATGGAAGACTGAAGCTAAAATCACGAGCAGTTAAAAGAACCTTAGAAAGAGACCACAAGGAGGAAAAAAAATTCTTAACACTATAATATTCTCAGAGACAGAAGAAAATATATTACATTCATGGTAAAAGGAATGCTATAAAATGAACAACTGGAGAACAGTAAAGAGTTCTTGGAAAAATAGAACATTAAAAAATGTACAAATCAGTGGAGAATTTCAGGGAAAAAATTGAAAAACTCTCGAAAGTAGAACAAAAAAAAAACAAAAATAACTAAAGAAGAGAAAAGATTAAAAAAATAAAGATTAATTCAACACAGAAAAAAAAACAGAAGAATTAATAAGGAAAATAACCCAGGACTGAAGCATGTAAGTCTCTGCTCTTGTTCAGCCGCACAGACACCGACTCTGTGCGACCCCGGGGACTGTAGCCCACCAGGGTCCGCTGTCCCTGGGATTTTCCAGGCAGGAATGCTGGAGTGGGTTTCCATTTCCTTCTCCAGTAAGTCTCTGAACTGTCTGACATATTACATGCCTGAGACAAGAGAAAGAGTCCAAAAATGCCTCCCCAGAGTTCCAGACACCATCCACGGTCTACAGTGAATTAAAAAGCAACCTTATTGCTTTTGTGGATGGAGTCTGGAACCACTTACGATGTCAGTGTGTAAGTGGCATTACAGTATGGGCAGGAAATAAGGGTAACATTTTAAAGTCTACCATCAGCGGAGATCCAGAACAGTGTCCAAGAGCTCCCAGAGAAGGAGAGGCCGCAGACAAAGGGAAGGGAGGAAGAATGGTGTTCTCTTTCTCAAGAACTTCACTGGACACTAAAAGAGAGTGGAGCAAAGTGTCCAGAAGTCAGACGGAAACAGGTTTTCAACCTGGAATTCTGTATCCATCGGAAATATAATGGAAGGAGGACAAAAGAATCTTTAGACATACACAGTCTCAGAATATTTACTCCAGGTACCCTTTGTCAGAAAGGTACTAGACAATGGGCTCTGACAAAGTGACGGCGCAAACCAACAAAAAGAGAAGCATGATGTAGAGGGGGTTCCCGGGCACGGCCCAGGGTGCTGATGAGAGCAGCTCCCAGGACCACAGAGTGCAACAGATGTGGCCCTCCCAGGGGGCCAGAGCTGAGGGTGCCAGGAGGGCGCTCCATAGGAACAGACCTCAGGGCTGGTGGAGTGTGCTCAACATGTTTGGGATAAATTTAGAAACTGGCTTGTTAGCTGTGACAAACCTGTTAGAGCATTTGGGGAAAAGAAATCAAACTAAGATATAGCTAAAAAATAAAGCACACAAAAAACAAGGTTAATTCTAAGCAAAGGGAAAATAAGTTATACAAGATTAAAAAATGGAATTCAGGTACCCTACTTAGCTCAGCTATGAGGAATATTTACATGGACCAAATAATGCAAATGCCACATGAGTCTCAGTGAACTCCGGGAGTTGGTGATGGACAGGGAGGCCTGGCGTGCTGCAATTCATGGGGTCGCAAAGAGTCGGTCACAACTGAACTACCAAACTGAACTGAACTAAACTAAACTAACAACTGAGATCTCAATACACTGAGCTCACGAGAGTATATGGTGGAAGTGAGAGTCCTCAGGAGAGGTAGTCCTTGGTTCTATCACAGAATTTCAGCAGATGACCTGATGTGACTGGTAAGAGGTAGGGAGTTGTGATACAATTCTAGGATGAATAAAAGCAAGTCCAGTCTCAAGAAATAGAAGACCACACCAACAAATCCCCTGCTTTGGCCTGGCCACTTAAGCACTACTGTTCTCAGTCCCAGGGTCTAAGGAGGCCACTGGCAGGGTTCATGCAGAGTCTTGAAACTGGCAAAGAGAAATCACAGGGAGAGCATGTACCATCTCCTGGAACAGATCTTCCTCAACTTACAACAGGGCTTTCCCCATAAACCCATCATCTCTTCAAGAAAATTAGAGATACCAAGGGAACATTTCATGCAAAGATGGGCTCGATAAAGGTCAGAAATGGTATGGACCTAACAGAAGCAGAAAATATTAAGAAGAGGTGGCAAGAATACACGGAGGAACTGTACAAAAAAGATCTTCACAACCCAGATAATCATGATGATGTGATCACTAATCTAGAGCCAGACATCTTGGAATGTGAAGTCAAGTGGGCCTTAGAAAGCATCACTATGAACAAAGCTAGTGGAGGTGATGGAATTCCAGTTGAGCTGTTTCAAATCCTGAAAGATGATGCTGTGAAAGTGCTGCACTCAATCTGTCAGCAAATTTGGAAAACTCAGCAGTGGCCACAGGACTGGAAAAGGTCAGTTTTCATTCCAATCCCAAAGAAAGGCAATGCCAAAGAATGCTCCAACTACCGCACAATTGCACTCATCTCACATGCTAGTAAAGTAATGCTCAAAATCCTCCAAGCCAGGCTTCAGCAATACGTGAACCGTGAACTCCCTGATGTTCAAGCTGGCTTTAGAAAAGGCAGAGGAACCAGAGATCAAATTGCCAACATCCGCTGGATCATGGAAAAAGCAAGAGAGTTCCAGAAAAACATCTACTTCTGCTTTATCGACTATGCCAAAGCCTTTGACTGTGTGGATCACAATAAACTGTGGAAAATTCTGAAAGAGATGGGAATACCAGACCACCTAACCTGCCTCTTGAGAAATCTGTATGCAGGTCAGGAAGCAACAGTTAGGACTGGACATGGAACAACAGACTGGTTCCAAAGAACAAGGAGGCCTGGTGTGCTGCGATTCATGGGGTCGCAAAGAGTCGGACACGACTGAGCGACTGAACTGAACTGAAAATATATTGAATACACCTAGCCTACTGAACACCACGGCTTAGCCTAGCTGGCTTTAAACATACTCAGAACATGTACATTAACTTATAGTTTGGCATAATCATCTAACACAAAGCCTGTTTTATAATAAGTGTTGAATAGTTCGTGAAATTTATTGAATACAGTACTGAAAGTGAAAAGCAGAAGAGTTGGAAGTGTACTGGCCTTTTAGCCTTGTGATCTCGTGGCTGACTGGGAGCTGTAGCTCACGGCCACTGCCCGGCATCAGGGGAGAGGAGCAAACCACACGTCCCTTGCCTGGAAAAGATCACGATTCAAAATTGGGAGTACCATTTCTACTGGACACGCATCACTTCCACAGGATTGTAAAGCTGAAAACTGAAAGGCAAACCATAATAAACTGGGGACCATCTGTAGTCACAGGCTTCCCTGGTGACTCAGACGATAAAGAATCTGCTTGCAAAGTGGGAGACCTGGGTTCAGTCCTTGGGTTGGGAAGATTCCCTGGAGGAGGGTGTGGCAACCCACTCCAGTATTCTTGCTGGAGAATCGCATGGACAGAGGAGTCTGGCGAACTACAGTCCACGGGGTCGCAAAAGAGTCAGACACGACTGAGCGACTAAGCACAACCTCTGTAGTCTCAGAAATTAAGAATGCCACACAAACCAGCAATCAGACATTTTTAAATGTAGAAGATTAAAAGAATTATATGGAGAGAGAGACTGACTCATTATAAAGAACTTTCTACTGAGCTCTTCAAAAATAAAATGTGTTGCCTTGCACCATAGGGACTAGAACTGGGCCTCTGTTGGGCAGGACAGGAGGACAAAGATACAAGGGCTTTCTTGCTCTGGCTGAGACAGACTTCTAGTATGAAGGGTTGATGATTTCATGCGTTCTATCACTTCTTCTGAACCTTGAGCTAGGAAAGTACGCTTCAAAAATATTTAAGTGTTTGGTAAGAAATGATGTCATCCCCAGTCCGTGACTTCTTAACTTGAAAACACTGTATTGCTTTTTATTTGCTTCAAGGTAACTGATATGCTTACTCCTTGGAAGAAAAGTTATGACCAACCTAGATAGCATATTCAAAAGCAGAGACATTACTTTGCCAACTAAGGTCTGTCTAGTCAAGGCTATGGTTTTTCCTGTGGTCATGTAAAAAAAGTTGGCTTAAAGCTCAACATTCAGAAAATGAAGATCATGGCATCTGGTCCCATCGCTTCATGGGAAATAGATGGGAAAACTGTGGAAACAGTGTCAAACTTTATTTTTTGCGGCTCCAAAATCACTGCAGATGGTGACTGCAGCCATGAAATTAGAAGACGCTTACTCCTTTGAAGAAAAGTTATGTCCAACCTAGATAGTATTTTCAAAAGCAGAGACATTACTTTGCCGACTAAGGTCCGTCTAGTCAAGGCTATGGTTTTTCCTGTGGTCATGTATGGATGTGAGAGTAGGACTGTGAAGAAGGCTGAGCGCCGAAGAATTGATGCTTTTGAAGTGTGGTGTTGGAGAAGACTCTTGAGAGTCCCTTGGACTGCAAGGAGATCCAACCAGTCCATTCTGAAGGAGATCAACCCTGGGATTTCTTTGGAAGGAATGATGCTAAAGCTGGCCACCTCATGCCAAGAGTTGACTCATTGGAAAAGACTCTGATGCTGGGAGGGATTGGGGGCAGGAGGAGAAGGGGACGACAGAGGATGAGATGGCTGGATGGCATCACAGACTCGATGGACGTGAATCTGAGTGAACTCCGAGAGATGGTGATGAACAGGGAGGCCTGGCATGCTGTGATTCATGCGGTTGCAAAGAATCGGACACGACTGAGCGACTGAACTGAACAGGAGACAAAGGAGACACAGGTTCAGTCCCTGGGTGGGAAAGATCCCCTGGAGGAGGAAATGGCAGCCCATCCCAGTTATTCTTGATTGAGAAATCCCAAGGACTGAGGAGCCTGACAGCCTACAGTCCATAGCGTCTCATAAGTCAGACACGACTGAGCAACTAAATAGATGCTGACTCCTAGCTCTTTGGATCCTGTCGAGTTTTCATTCGTTTTTCACCTACTTGAGTATTTTTTCTCTTTGACTTTTGTTTACTATCCCTGAAATACTTCTTATTTTGAAGTAGTCCTTCTAATTTAAATCTTAATTGATGAAATTTTAACATAATTATTTTTTATTCTTAACATTTATAGTTCTTTTTTTTTCTGGGTTCTTGACTGTATAAAGGACACACACAATAAGCCCCCCCCCCAAAAAAAAGCATTTATGGATCTTCACAGCTTAAGGGTAGGAATTTATACAGTCAGAAACTTGAAGAGCAGAAGTGTTTGAGAAAAGCAAATTGAGATCATGAAGTGCTTACTGTAATGTGTCAGATAATTCCAAATTATCCTTCTTCTGTTTCTCATTTTCATTGTGACCAGTCAGTCTTGCCTGGGCTGCCATCTATGGGGTTGCACAGAGTCAGACATGACTGAAGTGACTTAGCAGCAGCAGCAGCAGCAGCAGCAGTCAATCTTTTCTTTACCAAATCTGCTTTACAAAGTGACTGGCATTAAAAAAAGATACGAAATATCATCTGTTAAATAAATTCAATGGATAACACCTGGACATTTTTTAATGAATGATCTTAAATTATAGGGGGAAATTTAGCAGGTTGTGTGCAAAATATTAAGTATCTTATGTCTCAGAAGAGGGTTTCTTGGGTGGATTCCTTAGAGTTATTGAAATATTCCCACTGTTACAGCTTCTTTGTTGAGTTTCCATATCTGTTTCCACACAAAACAGATTGTTAAACATCTTAGGAATGATTTTGGTTTAAGCAATGTCTCGATAATCTTCCCCAGTGGCTCAGTGGTAAAGAATAAGCCTGCAATGAAGGAGATACAGGTTTGAACATCGAGCCAGGAAGATTCCCTGGAGGAGAAACTGGCAATCCACTCCAGTATTATCGTCGAGAAAATCCCATGGACAGAAGAGCCTGGCAGGCTACAGTCCTTAGGATCGCAAAGAGTTGGACAAGACTGAGCCCACACACCACACAGTGTCTTGATAAGTGGTTCCAGTTTAGATCATTGGGATGGGTGGAGCTTGTACCTAATAGCTCTGGTCAGGCATAAGGTAAATGTCTCACTAGTATCCCTTTGGTTTGGGATCATTTTTGAATGAATTTCAAAGAATACTGCTGCTTGATAGTGAGGAACACTGCTTCAGCATCTGAGAAGAACCTGTCTTATTATCTCTCAGGAATACTAGTACCCCTGGTGGGCACTAAAGAGGAGCCTTTTTACATATGCACTGCATCCTTGGATCTTGTTTTCTCTGAGTTTGGTTAAAATATTTTATTTTTGAAGTAGTTAGAATTTGGGGATTCCTAAATTTCAGGTTAGGACACTTATCACTCTTCCATGTGTTTTGCACATCTGGCATAGAAATACATTCCACCTTGCATTTCAGATAGACCTGTATTTTGTGGGTGTGCGTGCTCAGGCACTCAGCAGTGTTTTACTCTTTGTGACCTTGGACTGTAGCCCACTGGGCTCTTTTGTCCATAGGATTCTCCAGGTAAGAATACCAGAGTGGGTTGCCATGGCCTCCTCAGACCTATATTCTATTTCTACCTAAAAATTCTTTATAATCTCATCAAGACTTTGTTCTCTACCTGTATTTCTGTCTTAATCTTCAGCTGTCCATTTATTACCATGAGATCTTAAGGAAGCATTTTGCTTTTCTCAAAAACATAGCAACAAAACACATCTCTATTTATACTTTCAGAAAGGCCATACTTGATATAGTATAAACAGAGGTTTTACTTACAGAGAAGGTAAAAGGATGATGCCCTATCTCAGACTTCCTGTTATCATCTAGTACTTTGCAGGGCAAAGCTCCAAGCTCAATGCTCATTTATCTCAATTACTAATAGAACACTATTAGAGCAAATTAATTCTGTGACAAAAAATCTCTTGGGAACTGGTGCTATGTTCCCAAACACTTACGAGTGTCTTCAACATTTTTCAGACTGTTGCTCTGTTTCCAGCTCACTACCATGGCAGTGATTAGGACAGAGTATAATCCACATGAATTAAGTGGTCTGGTTAAGTAATTATGCATAACAAGATGGAAGGAGAATATTATATTTCATTTGTGTATAAGAAAAATAATTTATAAGGTAGTACCTAGTTTGCTAAATTTTCAGGAAGAGCATTGTACATGTTAACAAGTAATTTCTAACTATTAAGTATTTGTCCAGAATTTCTGATTTACTTGATAGAGTTATTGACAATATATAATGCTTTTATAGATTCTATTCAGTCACTTTGTTCACAGCACATGTTCAACTGTCTTTTTGTTCCTTTCCTCTATAACAAACTCTCAAGCTCTTTATTTTAGATAAAGATTCCATTTAATGTAACCAGTTTAGAGATATGCTCTCTGATTGAATCCAGCCTGTCCAGCTCATAGATATTTTGTCTCTAGTACCAACTGTCAGCCTCCTAATATTCTTTCAGACTGAATGTCACCAGAGTGTTACTCGTTCTCGATAACATTGCTTTCACCTCAGAAAAAGGCCGTCCACAGACTCAGCTGCCTAGATGTTTTCTACCTGATTAACTCCTTTTCCCAGCAGCGGTGACAAGCTTTCCCTTTTATCACCAAAGTGGAGAAATAGTCATTCAAAGTTGTGTATCAGGGGATTTACAATGTTTTCTATTAACATGTGTATACCCTTTTCAAATAATACAACAAATCTTACCACATAAAATTAAAACCAGATTAAGGTTGAAAATAATAGAATTAATATATAGCTTCATTAAAAAACTATATGAAACTAAAGGTAATTCTATTACTTCATTATTTTACAACTCAGGTTTATTCATATATATGTGGGTGCTGGTGGTTTAGTCACCAAGTCGTGTCTGACTCTTGTGACTTCATGGACTATAGCCTACAATGCTCCTTTGTCTATGAGATTTTCCAAGCAAGAATACTGGAGTCGGCTGCCATTTCCTTCTCCAATATGTATGTGTATGTATCTTGTATTTTATTTTGTATATATGCGTGTATATATATTTTCTCCTTTATTCAGTCTTTAACATTTTCAGGACTCCCAGAAGGCATTTCACATATGCTCACAGAGTATTTGCAGTAATAATGTGGCAACTCTGGTTCTATTTTTATCCTTTTCCTCAACCTCCTTTGAATGGGCACAGAAAGGTGCTCTGGCCACCAGTGACCCTCTTGCTCTGTGCTATAGCTTTTGCTTGCTCCCTGGTGGATTTTTTGGATCCCCTGTGTTTCCCATACAGCACCCAACTTTTTAGACTGGCTCTGTGGTCTCCTGACTTCATTCCAGAGACACCAGAGACAAATCAGGTTGGAGGGCATGCCTCTTTTTCCTTTTCTGTTTCTGCAACAAATGGGCATTTAAGATTTTGAGTGTCTCTAGTGTAGTTTATATGGATAAACGTGGCCTCTGAGTTGGGAGATGTTCATAGTGATAAACAATCTACAACGTTATCAAGTCAGAAGAGGAAAAGACCAACCATGAATGGGTGAGATGTGGCTGGCTGCTGATTTGGGGAAACCTGGAGATACAGTGGTCAAGTCAAAGACTTGGAAATGGGAACCATGGTCAGAAGCAATGTTTTGTACTTTAGCAGTGGTGTTTCATAAACACTGTTGGTAGGAAGCAGGGCTTTGATGCGTTAGACTAAAACTTAAAAAGGGAGGCCAGGTTAATTTTGTCAAAACAGTGTATCTGTTCAGTCTCTGGGGAGCTGATCTGCAAACAAGCCTTGAACCATGGGCATGACAGAGTAGGTTCTCCTGCTGGACGCTTTGTGCTCACTCTGCTGCCCTGTGTATCTAGTTCCTTCTCTATCTCATAGTTTTGTCCATTCATCCATTTCTATTCTGGGCTGATAGTCCATTTGTTAACATATTCTACAATAAGATAACCACATGAGTGTTTAAATAAAAATACAGGGTTTTTAAATTAAAAGTATCTTTAAAATTTCAAATATAGCCACGTGCAGCTGAAATATCATCAGCTCAAGCACCTGGGACCGGGAGACAAATCTGCAAAACAAGCATGATGTTTCCCTCCAAATCATCCAGTCCTCCTTAAGCCTAAATTTTTTATATTAGTTCATACTCATTTGCAGTATTTTTCTTTGTTTAGACTGTTTTATCTTTCCAGGAAAGCAATCTCTGAAAATAGCCTTCTGTTGGACCTACAGAAGTGATTTCCAAATATACCTGAATTGAACTGCAAATAAAACTCAGACCACGGAAGAGGCATCTTCTATATTTGTATTGTATGAACAAATAGCATTTGTTGACATAATTTACATGACTACAAAATTTAGTAGCTATTTCAGATGTCACCAATCACATATACATTTCTCCATTTAGCTTTTGAGTGTTATTTACAAATTTCAGCATTATAAGTAGCAAAACACATTCTTTAGTTGCTTACTTGGTTTTATTATCTCCAAAGTCAAATATGAATAGTTTATAACTCATATATTCTTCCTTTTTTGTTCATTCAAAAAGTTTATTGAGCAATATTTAAATTCAAGGCATTCAACTATAGACTGGCTACATATATGGTAGACAAAATAGACATATTTGATACATTTATGGTGCCGAAAATGCAAGCCCAGAAAAATCACTGAACTATTAGATACACAAATGCAAATAATTAAATGGTGTAGTAGAGTTACAACGAAAAAAAATAGGGAGAGTGATAATTTAGACCTGGAATTCCAGGAAGTTCCCTATTCTAAGATTTGAATCATCTATCTTCAAAGCCAAGAACTGAGGAAGAATCACTGCATTTTAACAAAATGAGGGTCACTGTGGTTCTATGGTAGTGAACCACACAAGAGAAGTGTAAGAAGAGGGGGGCAAGATGAAATGCAGGTGTGTAGTGGCATATGGGCTACTGTAAGTATTTAAGAGGTTATCCCAAGTCTATTGGGAAGCAGTTGAAAGGTTTTAGGTATGAGACAAATGACAATTTTATTTATTTATTTTTTTTAAATATCGCTTTGTTTTCTGTTTGATAAATGGAGGGGTAGAGTGGAGGATTGTAGTTAGGAAAACCAATCTGCAGATATTTACAGTAGCTCAAACAGTAGGTGATAGTAAGTGGTTCTATGTTAGTGGGAATGGAAATGGACAAAATGCAGAAATGAGAATAACCTTTTGGAAGTAAAATTGTAGGATGAAGGTGTCAAAGCTCTCTTTCATATCTAAGACTTGAGGATAAGCCTCAATTTGATGAATATGTGTTATCTCATTTAAAGTTGAGAATACTTAAAACTTACCCATAAGTTCATTTCTTTCTTCAAGTATGATTAATCAATTGTGCACTTATTCAAAACGTTTATTAGCATAGCTTGTGTGCCAGGCATTTTACTAAGTATTGAAGATATAAAAATGAATAAGATATGGTCCTTGCTTCAGAAGCCATAATTATTCTGCAAGAGATTGACAAATAAACAATTATATGCAAGCAAATTTTGTTCATGAATATTTATGAAACAATCCAAACAAAGTATTAGCAAAACAAATCCATTGATGTACAAAAATGATAGCACATCATAACCTACTTTGTTTTGTCCTAGGAATTCAAAGGTCAGTTAACATTAGAAAATATGTAACGGATTAAAGGGGAAACATATATAATCATCTCAGTGGGAACTTAAAAAAAAATCTGATAAAATCCAATGCCCCTTCATGATTATAAACCTTAATTGAGTAAAAAGAGAAGGAAATTCCTTTCACTTGCTGAGAAACCTACAGTAGGTATTGTTTGGAAAACTTTAGAAATATTCCCTTTAGAATTAAGAAAAAGTAAAGAATGCCCATTATCCCACCTTTTTTTAATATAATTTCAGTTCAGCTCAGTTCAGTTCAGTCGCTCAGTCGTGTCCGACTCTTTGCGACCCCATGAATCGCAGCACGCCAGGCCTCCCTGTTCATCACCATCTCCCGGAGTTCACTCAGACTCACGTCCATCGAGTCAGTGATGCCATCCAGCCATCTCATCCTCGGTCATCCCCTTCTCCTCCTGCCCCCCATCCCTCCCAGCATCAGAGTCTTTTCCAATGAGTCAACTCTTCGCATGAGGTGGCCAAAGTACTGGAGTTTCAGCTTTAGCATCATTCCTTCCAAAGAAATCCCAGGGCTGATCTCCTTCAGAATGGACTGGTTGGATCATTAAATAAGCAAGGTGACAATATACAGCCTTGACGTACTCCTTTTCCTATTTGAAACCAGTCTGTTGTTCCATGTCCAGTTCTAACTGTTGCTTCCTGACCTGCATATAGGTTTCTCAAGAGGCAGGTCAGGTGGTCTGGTATTCCCATCTCTTTCAGAATTTTCCACAGTTTATTGTGATCCACACAGTCAAAGGCTTTGGCATAGTCAATAAAGCAGAAGTAGATGTTTTTCTGGAACTCTCTTGCTTTTTCCATGATCCAGCGGATGTTGGCAATTTGATCTCTGGTTCCTCTGCCTTTTCTAAAACCAGCTTGAACATCAGGGAGTTCACGGTTCACGTATTGCTGAAGCCTGGCTTGGAGGATATAATTTAATTAATTTATTTATTATTTTTGGCCATGCTGGTTCTTCATTGCTGCCGGGGCTTTTCTCTAGTTGCAGGGAGTGGGGGCTATTTTCTAGTTGCAGTGGGATTCTCATTTCAGTGGTTTCCCTTGTTCCAGATCACGGGCTCTAGGGCATACAGCTTTCAAGCAGGTATGGTTCAATAGCTGTAGCTCCCCAGCTCAAGAGCAAAGGCTCAATCGCTGTGGCACATAGACTTAGTTGCTCTGAGACATGTGGGATCTTCCAAGATCAGGGATTGAACCTGTGTCCCCTGCACTGGTAGGCAGATTCTTTACCACTGAGCCATCAGGGAAGCCTTGTCCCACCCTTTTTTGTCACTATCCTGAGAACCTAACCAATAAAGGAAAATAAGAAAGAATTATATTCCACAGTAATAGGGAAGAAAACAAACAAGATTTAAGACTATTCTGTGTCAGGTTGGACTAAGCTTTTTAAGGTAATAGAAAAACACCAGAGGGTTAACATGAAAACTTTTTACTTCTCGATAATATAATACTGAATTCAGTACAACAAGAGTTGTGAAGGATCTGATATTTTACCCTATTTGCAAGCGATAAATCAGCACAATCCATCAGAGGTAACTGATTTTATTCCCCATGGCAGCAGGCAGCCTGTAGATCATGTTTGCTTTGTTCCTTTGGCCCAGTTCCCATAGGACAACTCAAAGAAGGCCAAGTTACATCTCAGAGTCAGGAGACTGTGTTACAGAACCCTGAGCCTGAGAACCTGAATGTTTTATACTAGAGAGTAAGTGTGTCTGCTCTTTGGAACAATACAAGACTATTTCAGTACTCCCATGTTGCTGGCTATGCAAACCCTCTTGAAAAGAAAGTCCAAACAGAGGCAATCAGTGCTTTTGCTGGTAAAACGTGCATAAACATGAGAAAACAATGAAGAAATTGTCTCCTAAGACAGTAAAGCTGTTGTTCTCATCCCTTCCTTGGAGGATTCAGACTTTCTTCTACATCTCACGTGTGATCTTGTCACCAAGTGAAGGGAAGAGAAATTTGTGGAGAAATCACATGTATGCATGTGTGTCACTTCAGTCATGTCTGAATCTTTGCAACCCTGTGGAATGTAGCCCGCCAGCTTCCTCTGTCCATGGGATTCTTCAGGCAAGAATACTGGAATGGGTTGCTGGGCCTTCCTCCAGGGAGAAATCACACCCATTCCCAAATGTTTCATTTCAGAAGTTTCAGGCATTATTTTCTCTCCTAGTCCATTGTATAAATAAAATGCCTCAAAATGAAGGTATAGGGATCATTTGGCAAACACACAGTGTCTGCCATAATTTCAAATCAATATTGCAATAGTATACAAACACTAGAAACCATATTAAATGAAATAATTTAAAATAAATGTATGGGATAAATCTAGAAACTTATTAAAAAAACTGAAAAATAAACAAGAAAAATGTGAACACAATTTCTGGGTGATTATTTCTTCAGGGACAGAGGTGGTCTGAAAAAAGAAAAGAGCAATTGGTAGTCTCAATGGTTTAAAAGTCATCTATTCTGTAAGCCGAATGGCAAAGTATGAAGTGTTCATTTTATTATTTTTGTATTTCAAAACATATTTGTGTGATAGCATGTTATACACACATATGTATATTAGATATGCAACATGAAAGGGATAAAAATTAATTATCTGGGTTAATAATAATTGACTATTAATTCTCTGAGTCTAATTGTATAAAGGGGACAACAACTGGGAGAGAATTTGCAAAATACCTTTTTGTCAGGTTAGGAGAATGGAACAAGGCATTCTGGGCAGAGAGTATTTAGCAAAGGCAAGAAGTTGTAAAACTGCCTAGAATGTGTAGAAAAGTCAAGCGTTCATGAGGGCTATGGTGTAATTTAGAAATTAATAATTAATAATAATGATTAATAATTAATAATAAGTCTGAAAATTTTGCTAGGGTCAGATTTTTTTCTGAAATTATGTTTTTTAGTTGAAATATAGTCAATTTACAGTGTTGTTACTTTCAGGTGTACAACAAAGTGATTCAGTTGTATGTGTGTGTGTTCAGTTGTGTAGTCATGTCTAACTGTTTACAATGCTATGGACTGTAGCCCTCCAGGTGCTGTGTCTGTGAGATTTCCCAGGCAAGAATACTGGAGTGGGTTGCCATTTCCTCCTCCAGGGAATCTTCCTAGCCCAGGGATCAAACCTGCCTCTCCTGCTTCTCCTGCATTGTGTGTACCACTGAGCCACTTAGGCAAGTCATACACACACACACACACACATGCATACATACAGCCATACATACATACATACAGCTAGCCCTGTTTTCTGTTGTCTCACAAGAGGATGCCAATTTTCCTTGAAACCACTCTCCATCTTCGCCAGGTCAACAAGTTGAATCCCAGCATAGACAAAGCAAGGTACCATAATTGTATGGGAAAACAGAGCCTATGTACTGAGAGAAGTGTGGGACTTTACAGTTAGTAGGAGGCTGGGGAGTGTCTGAATTGAATTAAATCCTCCCAAAAAGATATGTTGAAGTCCTAACCCACAGTACCTCAGAATGTGTTTTTATTTGGAAATAGTCTTTGCAGATGCAATCAACTCAAATTAAGATCTTTAGTATAGATCCTAATCTGACTGGTATCCTTATAAAGTGGGGAAATTTGGACACAGAAGCGGACATGCATGTAGAAAGGATGATTTGATGGCAGTCAGGGAAAGGTGGCTATGTTGCTGGTATGATGCAGCTAAAAGTCAATGAACACCACAATTTGCAGGCAAATATCAGAAGCTAGAAGAGACAAGGAAGGACCATGCTCTAGAGCTATCAGAGAGTTTGGTACAGCCAACACCTTGATTTTGGACTTTTAGCCTCCAGTTCTGTGACACAGTAAATTCTGTTATTTTAAGCCACCCAATTTTTGATACTTTGTTAAAGCAGCTATAGAAAGGGATCCAATAGCTCTTAAATGAGTGAAGTTGAAATATCAGATTAGTTAGAATCAAATTCATGGATGCCCTCACCTGGGATTCAGGATTTAACATAGTAGCTTGAGCATTTGGGACTGGTTTTCCACCATATTGGTGAATTTATGCCTGGACTCACTGGTGGCCTTGTAATTAATGAGGGTGAATTTCTAGACTTTCACTGGCATGCTGAAAAAGAGTATGAATGTTTGGGAAGATGATAGTTTTGAATGAATTATGAACTAATTGCTCAACTACTCCCTCAGTGTCCCCTTCACTAGGGCCCACAGGATATGCTCTTTGCCAAGAGGTAATGAATGGGGCCTTGATGAATTGTGGGGGCCATCACAGGAAGCCAGAGTTAGCTCTGGTAGATTTCCCAACCTTAATGGAAATAATGAGCCCCATGGGGATAGAAGAAAATGGAAACACAATTATAAAAATAAGTCACAAGGACAGAATAATAAATACACTTCTGACCTGTTGACATTTTGGGCAATGGCACATTGAATCCCAAATATATTTCAAAATAGAACAGATGACACTTGACATATATAAGTGCTATGTTAATCATTTTGGCTCTATAAATTATCCCGACATTTAGGAGATTAAAACAATAGGCGTTTATTAACTCACAGTTTCTAAAAATCAGGAATTTGGGAGCAACTTATCCTGGTGGTTCTGCATTCAGGGTTGCTCATGAGGTTGCAGTAACTATGTCAGCCAAAGCTTCATTCTTCTGAAGGCTTGACTGAGACAGGAGAATCCATTTGCATGGCTATTGGCAGGTCTCAGTTCCTTGCTAACAGTTGGCAGAAGGTCTAAGTTTCTTGCTGCAGAAGCTCTAAGTTTCTTGCTACAGAAACCTCTTCATAGAGCTGCTTGTGTTTCTTTTATGACCATAGCAGCTGAGTTCCCTCAGGAAGAATGTAAGCAAGGATGAAACCCAAATCCTTTTTGTGATCTAGTTACAGAAATCATACAGTATCATTTCTGCCACTTTTTCTTTTCAATAGAAGTTAAGCCATTAAATACAGCTCACACCTGAACAGAAGAGAATTATGTTTCGCCTCTCCATGGGAGTACTTGTACCTTTATTTGCTAGATGACACCGAACTTGAATCACCATAGTGAAGATTCATAGATTTTTGCTGAGCTTTGTACACATACATGTTTGTTCACAGATTGAAGCCCTTCAAATGGCGGAGGTCAGAGTACTTTGAGTAAGGACCCTGAGACACAGCAATATAATGCACTGTGACTTTTTCTCAAGTCTTTACAATTTATAGTGAATCCACTGGAGAAAAGGAAATGCTGAGACTTTCTGGAGGATATTAGATACTGATTCTGAACTACTGCTAATCCCCAGAAACACAAAATGTCACTGTGGCTTACTGTTCAAAGTACTAGCAAAGGAAGTCTGGTGATGCCAGACATTGTGTTCCAATTCCAACTCATAATATGATAGAAAGCTAATGAGGCAGGAGATAGCTGGGTCATATATATATATATATATTTCACTGTGGAGGTTGGTATTTTCATTCAGACAGGTAATAAGATTAGGTACTGACAGAAAAGAAGTGCTGGACTCTGCTAGATACTTTTGGTCTCTCCAGACCCACACTTTGCCTTGTTTTGTGCCTGGGAAGGCTCAACTTGAGGGACTTTATCAAAAATCCTACCTTGACCTAGGCATCCCAATTAAGTGTAACCAGTAGTAAGCTCCAGTGGAAATTCAGAGGGTTGCAGGAGACTGAAGGTTAGATATTTATTCCCCTACATCCACCTTCTTCTCTTTCTGCAGATAAGCAGTGGCTGCTTCTCTGTTGGAGATCATGGCTCCTATAGCTACTGCTGTCTCACTGAGTAACCAAGGTAACTAGTCCCTGTAGATAATAATTTCCACTGGGATATGTTGAATTTGAATTTAAATGTACCTATAGCTACTGCTATCTCACTGAGTAACCGAGGTAACTAGTCCCTTTAGATAATAATTTCCACTGGGATATGTTAAATTTGAATTTAAATGTGACTATCTCAAGCAGGTAGTTAAATACATGACTTTGAATCTCAAATATGCTGTGTGTGTATCAGTTCAGTTCAGTTCAGTCGCTGAGTCGTGTCTGACTCTTTGCAACCCCATGAATCGCAGCACGCCAGGCCTCCCTGTTCATCACCATCTCTCGGAGTTCACTCAGACTCACGTCCATAGAGTCCATGATGCCATCCAGCCATCACATCCTCGGTCGTCCCCTTCTCCTCCTGCCCCCAATCCCTCCCAGCATCAGAGTCTTTTCCAATGAGTCAACTCTTCGCATGAGGTGGCCAAAGTACTGGAGTTTCAGCTTTAGCATCATTCCTTCCAAAGAAATCCCAGGGCTGATCTCCTTCAGAATGGACTGGTTGGATCTCCTTGCAGTCCAAGGGACTCTCAAGAGTCTTCTCCAACACCACAGTTCAAAAGCATCAATTCTTCGGCACTCAGCCTTCTTCACAGTCCAACTCTCACATCCATACATGACCACAGGAAAAACCATAGCCTTGACTAGACGGACCTTAGTCGGTAAAGTAATTGTCTCTGCTTTTGAATATACTATCTAGGTTGGTCATAGCTTTTCTTCCAGGAAGTAAGCGTCTTTTAATTTCATGGCTGCAGTCACCATCTGCAGTGATTTTGGAGCCCCCCAAAATCTAAACCATCTAAGCAGTGTCCTTTGCTAAAGCTGTCTAAGGTAGAAGCCTGAATGAGAAGGGGAACAGGGAGCCTAACTAAAGTTTGGTTGAGGAAGACGTTTCATCAGTAATTATGGTGAGATTAACTAGTTGGATTGACTTAAAAATATTTGCTGATGCAATCCAGACAGTTTTATGCTCATATTTTATGACTGAACAATGTAAATCACTACCTTACTATATTGAAAACAATAGCATTATGCTGGAAGGGGTTCATACTATTGAAGAAACAATGAAAGAGAACAAAATAATGTAACATCCAGTATAATTATTTTATCACTTACTAGGTTAAACAGAATTATGTGGAAAACCATGCAATAACACAATGTTAATCATAAGAAATTTCCCCTTTCATACTAGCTACATAAGTTATTTCCACATTAACTTGTCCAGGGGAACATTTAGTCAAAGCTGTAACTTTCTCTTTTTATGCCTGTGATTTACTCCCCCAGGGAAGGGTATGTCTAACCACTACAGTATTCTTATCTGGAGAATCCCCTCGACAGAGGAGCCTGGTGGGCTACAGCTATAACTTTCTCTCTCTCTCTTTTTTTGCTTGCTTATTATTGACTACTGTAAACAATAAAATGGTAATAAACTGAGAGCTAGTCATAAAAGAAAGAAGTGCAAAACTCCAGTGAACAAGAAAGAACTCTCTTTGTTTTGCTTTCTTAGCATGTTATTTCTCTCAATTATATTATTTGGTAGTATGGAGTCTGCAAATCAACAGTTTAAATAATTTCACATTGACTATGCATGTCCTACTATTTAGAGTCAGTGAAAAAGAGGGCCTCAAAAGCAAAGTAGCAACAGAACTTAATATTTTTTACTATTGTTCTGTTTCTGTTAAACTTGAGATAATATACAAATTAATGATAACTTACAACTCACTCCAGTATTCTTATCTGGAGAATCCCACTGGTAGAAGAGCCTGATGGACTGCAATTCATGGGGTTGCTAGGAGTTGGACACAACTGAGCAATTAATTTTCTCTTTCATTACCTTTCAAATGCTGAAAGCAAAAAATGAGTTATAGTTTCTCCTGAAGCAGTGCAAGGTAGACATCATTGTTCTCAATTTTTTTTTTTCACATGATATAACAGCAATTGCTTTTGAGTGGGAAAATATTAAGAATTTAATTAATCTTTCCAACTCTGATTAAAGACATAATCATTCAGTAAAGCCAGATTGGCTCTAACATCAACCAGTATTTTGCTGCTTATTTAGATATTCAGTATTATGTACTTTGATGTAAGCAAAGCTGTTAGTGAAAAATACCAAGGGATCTTTTATAAGGAACTCTGCAAAATCTGTCAACTTTTTATATTTTCCAAATTAAAAAAAAAACAATTCCCTCTGGTTATTTCCACTTCTTTTCATCATGGAGACTGCATTGCATTTTGCAGAGTTAAACCAGATGGCTGGTAAAAGAAATTTATCATCAAGCTTAACTAGTGCATTTCATAGAAATTTTTCAATTTATACATGGAAATTTTATGAAGTGTTTCTTCTTCAGATCCTTATGTAAATTAACACAGGCCCTAAGGCCCAAAGTTTGAAGAAAAAAAAAAGGGGCCAGACTTAAAATCCCCAGGCCATGCAGAAAGAAGAAGCATAAAGTCAAGTCACAGCACTAATCTATACTCATGCCTTCAATTGTACTGACTCATAGTCTGGTCATGATTCTGCATAGGGGAAGTTAGAAAAGGTTGTCAACTGAGAGGATTAAAAAAGGACGTATAATCTTATCCAAAGAGTTAAGCGTTCTTCATCTTTATGTCCTTGTTGTTTTTTTTTTTTTTTTTTTTTAGGTAAATAGACAATTTAAGTAGTTTGGCCAATTTGCCAGAGCTGGCTTTCTGTCTCTATTGCTAGTCATTGCTTTTTTCCCTTCCTTCATTTCCCTGTAGTCATCTCTAGAATTAATATTTATAGCTCTGATGGTATGAACACTCTGATGAGATTCAATTTTCAATCTTCATTTTATTGCAGGGTACAGCTTTAGAGGGTGAAGAGTAGATCAGATTAGGGTTTACTCTGCCAGGAGTTTCTATTCATAGACTTTCTTTAAAAGTAGGATGTGAGAAAGACATTAATAATGAAATACATCCTGTCCTTCATATTTGAGGATGATACTCTGACGTATTACCATTTCAGGTTTTGGGTGTGGTTGAAAACCCAGAGCTTTTTGTAGCAGGTTTTTCTATGCTCTTAGAATGTTAAAGAGCATCTTTTGGCCTGCAGCTGCTGATACAATTCACTAAACCTGATGCAGCTTGAGCTGTTTTCCATTTCTTTTTCAGAAATTAATTCAGAACATAGAAGGATTTTGGAATGAGCATATGTTGTGGCACACATGCTAATAATGTATCAGTGAAAAGCCTCCAGTTGTAAGTAACAGAATGTGACTCAGTCTAAATGAAAATAAATTTATTATCAGGACACTAAGAATCAAAAAGAATTTTTAAGTCTGAAAAACCTATGTTGCAATGAGGATAATCCATATTGAAAGTTAAGCACAGATGACTGGTCTTTTCTTCATTGATGTTGGAAAGACAGATGTCAAATAGCCTATTACCTTTTTTGCAAAGATGCTTGAGATTCAAATTCTAGAAGGAGAGAATCTGATTGACTGGTTTGGAGACATAGTGAATGGCAGCTCTACCGGAACACTGTGGAGTTAAGGGTGGTAATTCTGAATTAACTGATCCTGAAAGAAAATGGAAGGTCTGATCAGTGGGCGATTGGTCTTATTACACTACTGCTACTGGTTTTTGGATATTGTGGTCAATAAAGATTTATTTTTGCATCCTGGTTACCACGGACTCTCCAAAAGATATCAGACATTAGACCTAATCCAACCAAAAATACTACTAAATCTAGAAAAGAGAACTCTCCTACATGGGTAAGGGAGTAAAATGTGCTTCAGTTATGGATGAACAAGCATTTAAACTCTGAACTGACTTTTGCCAATTATGGGTAAACATATAAGAAAAGTATAAGTGCTTTTGAGAGCCTCTGCTGAATAATATTAATAACATTCTCCAATATAAGGATACTTAATATAATCATATTTTAAAAGTTTAGACAATTATTGGGGGGAAACTATTTTAGTCCTAAAATTTTTACAGACAAAGCTGTATGTGTTTTGACATTTCCCATTTAAATTTGGGAACTGCTATACAGCAGGCATTTGTACCACCAGAGTCATGGAAATGGCATATCTTTCCATTGTGGCTCATTGCATCCTTAGTGATGAGAACATATAGAGTTTTACACTGCTGATAAAAGATTTTTTCTCCTTCATTTTCATAGATGTTAAATATCTGTAAAGAATCTTCTTAAATTTTCTGATAAATATATCAATAAGAATAATAAAAATCATAACTAATGTATTAATGTTGGGTATATGCCATAACATTAAAGTATTACTCATTTAATCTTTACCACAAATGAAACAGATCTGAGTTTCTCAGTTGCAGCACTTTTGACATTTTGGGCCAGATACATCTCTGTTGGGTTGGGAAATCAAGGGCCATCTGGTTCAATAAGATGTTTAGCAATATCCATAGTCTCTACTCACTAGAGGCCATACAAGCCTGTCAACCCCCCCTCCCCAAGTTGTGACAATCAAAAATGACTCCATCCACTGCCAAATGTCCCATTCAAGAGCCACTGTAATAGATGCTATTGTATCCTGCCTTCAGAAAAATACGTTGATCAAGAAAAACTTACTTCACTTAAATTTACTGCAGCAGGAAAGAATACCACTTTGATAGTAAGTTAACTCAACAGATATGAGTTAGATCAATGTATTTTCAGAGGTTTCTTACTTAGGCTCAAGAAGTTCAGGCGGGTCTTTCAAAGTAGGGGATTATAGCACAGAGAACACTGTTCAATATTAGGTAACAACCTAAATGGAAAACAATTTGAAAAAGAATAGATATATGTATATATATATATTGGTGTTTCCCTGATGGCTCAGTTGGTAAATAATCCGCCAGCAATGCAGGAGACTTGGGTTAGATCCCTGGGTCAGGAAGATCCCCTGAAGAAGGAAATGGCAACCCACCCCAGTATTCTTGCGTGGGAAACCCCATGGACAGAGGAGCCTGGCGGGCTGCAGTCCACGGGGTCGCAGACTCAGACACAACTTAGGGACTAAACCACCACAACCACCACATGTGGATATATAACTGAATTGCTTTGCTGTACACTTGAAACTAACACAACACTGTTAATCAACTATTATCCAACATAAAATGAAAAGTTTTTTAAAAAAGTAAACTAGAGGATTGACAGGGCTGGTAAAGTTCATGTAAAATAGTTCAGGTTTGGAGGATATAGGAAGGAACATGTCTTCAGGTGAGCCTTATTGTTTTAATGAAAAGAGAGCTGTTTCCTGAAATGAGCAAACTCTTTGCCAGATATATTGATTTCTAATAATCTCCTAGTATAAACAGTAAAGTTATTTATAGGTTTGAAGTCTCATCTTCTCCATAAGAATTTCCTGGTGCAAATTGTTTGATACAGGTTGTCCAAGTTTTCCATCCCACCAGTTACATCGATACAGGTAGTCTGTTTTAAGTCCCTCCAGTCTGGTTACATTGATACAAATTGTCTCGATTTTCAGATTTCTATTATCAACTCTTTAGAGTCTGTCCTCAACAAGGGTGCACCCTTCCAGTGTCATGTTGAGCCAATAGAATACAAAAGAGACTGAGCTCAGTTCAGAAACAAAGGAAAATTTGACTCTGATCCACTAAAGTAGATACCAGATCAGGCCCTAGAGCTCCTGCTCTGCGGGACAGGCTGTGGGCAGGGATGCTTTATGAGATCTTGTCAGTGGGGAGAGGCAGGGAGGAGCTCCCAGGGCGGCACAGGTGTACTGCTCAGGCCAGCAGATCCTCGCACCCTGGCGCGGTGCTTTTGCATAGGGTGTGCAGAACCAAAGCTTTGGGTGCAACCATTTTGCACTAGGAACTCCGATCTGAAGACCCTAGCAAAAAGCCTCTGCATGCTGTACCCTGTGAACAAGTAAAACCAGAGGAAGCATGCACACACACACACACAAAAAGGTTAGACTTTATTTTAATTAACCAGATTCTATTTTTTTGTTTAATTTTCCAGGAATTGTTAATGGGCTTTAGTGGTGACAATTTTAATCTTTCTCTAGACGGAGCTGAGCAGAGAAGGCAATGGCCACCCACTCCAGTACTCTTGCCTGGAAAATCCCATGGACAGCAGAGCCTGCTAGGCTGCAGTCCATGGGGTTGCTAAGAGTCGGACACGACTGAGCGGTTTCACTTTCACTTTTCACTTTCATACATTGGAGAAGGAAATGGCAACCCACTCCAGTGTTCTTGCCTGGAGAATCCCAGGGACGGAGGAGCCTGTTGGGCTACTGTCTATGGAGTCGCACAGAGTCGGCCACGACTAAGGTGACTTAGCAGCAGCAGCAGCAGCAGACGGAGCTGAGGGTTATATTTACCATATGGGACATGATTTACCCAAATCTGTACTGATGTATAAGGTGTTAGTATCATGTATTGTGCTTTGGAGAGTGGTCGTTTTNTTGGGCTACTGTCTATGGAGTCGCACAGAGTCGGCCACGACTAAGGTGACTTAGCAGCAGCAGCAGCAGCAGACGGAGCTGAGGGTTATATTTACCATATGGGACATGATTTACCCAAATCTGTACTGATGTATAAGGTGTTAGTATCATGTATTGTGCTTTGGAGAGTGGTCGTTTTACCACCTATTATCAAATGTTTTTGTTCTCTCTTTCTCTCCATCTCAGTCATTTGATGGGACAGCATTTTGATCACTGTAACTATTATGGGCTGAATCACATTTCTATCCTCTCAAAGCTCATATGTGGAAGCCCTAAACCTCAATTTGATAGTATCTGAATTTTGGGCCTTTGGGTGATAATTAGTTTAGGTTAAGGTAATCCCTCATGATGGGATTAATAAATCTGCAAGCACCTTGATCTTGGACTACCCAGTCTCCAGCACTGTGAAATAAATGTGGTGTTTAAGCCACCGAGTCCATGGTATTTTGTTATAGCCACCTGTGCTAAGATAGTAACATTGACAAATTCTAAGAAAAGAGTACAAGTGGGCTTCCCAGGTGGTGGTGCAGTCGTAAAAAATCTGCTTGCCAATGCAGGAGATTCAGGAGACCAGGGTTTGATCCCTGGGTTGGGAGGAGCACCTGGATTTTTTTTCTTCTTTTAAGTAACAATTGTTTCCTTCCAGACAGACATAAAAGTACAACAATTTCCATCTATCAGAATTGTTCATTTCACCTTGACCTACTGTATATAAGCAAGTTTGTAGAAACTTTCCTACTAAAAAAAGATTTGTCAGTTACCCCTGAATATATTCTAGGACACATTAATAAATTGCCGCTATGCCTAAAACTTCACGTTTTGAATGATCAGTTGTGAGATTACAAGTATTAATTATATGGTAGATAATATTTTTAAAAATCCATGGCACATACCATTGTCTATGCTGTTTACTTTATATATTTAATATATCTCCTTTGAATGGGGATCTCCTACTGTGTTATTTTGCTTGGGTGAGCCAAATATTGATTTACAGTTTAATATACATCATTCTATTAGATAAAGTTACACATTCCCTCAAAAAAAAACATATTTACATTAGTTCATTGAGCATTATTTCTGAACTCTATGCCCATTTCATCTTATCAAATTGTTTCCATGGAAACACTATTAGTATAATAGACTGGCAGACACTTTTAGGTTTGACTTTGAATGGGGATCTCCTACTGTGTTATTTTGCTTGGGTGAGCCAAATATTGATTTACAGTTTAATATACATCATTCTATTAGATAAAGTTACACATTCCCTCAAAAAAAACATATTTACATTAGTTCATTGAGCATTATTTCTGAACTCTATGCCCATTTCATCTTATCAAATTGTTTCCATGGATTTCTCCATGGAAACACTATTAGTATAATAGACTGGCAGACACTTTTAGGTTTGATTATTACACAGCTGGCTGTTGTACACTCTACACTGTACAAAAATGTGCTAAAAATAACTTAATATTTTTATAGCTTGTATTGACTTTGTGGGCAGAAAGTAGACACGAGCTAAAATGTTATAAAGGAACCCCTTTTACTTCTAAGAGAGTTCTTCTGGAAAGTGAGGTATAAATACAATGTTTTGACAGATCAGATAGCAATGTCAACTGTGTCACTTTAGGAATAACATTTTGAATAATTCTCTCTTAAATTTTAAATCTTAAAGCTTTACAGACATTTTGTAAAGTTGAGTAAACTGAATGTCTGTTCCGTTACATTGAGAATGGAAATATGAGTCATTTCTACATTAATAGTTTTAATGACATGGCATCTTAATTATCATATCACTCATGGCTATTTTATATGAAGTTTTATCTTTAAACGGACATAGAAAAGGAAGTAATGATGAGGATGGGAATACTAGGTGTGTTCCATGTACTGAGCAGCTCTCGTGTGTTAGGGCTGGTTATAGATCTTCTGTTTGGTAAGGACCTGTGTTCCTCTGGGAAATACATGGGGGAGAATAGATATTTCTTTCACATTTATTGCTTTCTGTATCTGCTATTTAACTTCAGAACGTATTAAAACTTCTCCTACTAGTCTTATGTATGGTCTATATACATTATAAAAGTGTTGTGATTTTGCTTTTCTCTGTCTTAAGTCATGGATTCTTTACGATTGGCTCAAAAACACTCAATTTATATCTGTTTTCTTCTTCAACAATTTCTCATGAGTCTTTCCCAGTAGCAGTGGCTGTGCATGTCACTGACTCTCATATAACCATTTGTGAAATTGGATTTTAATTGCTTGCTTACTGATCTGTCTATGGTCTTCTTGGGGCCAAACTGCATTTTAATTATCTTTGGTCCTTCTCCCTCTTCCCTCTTCAAAGTTATCATGATGTACACAATGACCACAATTAAATGGCAGGATCAATTCTTTCAATTTCTGTATATGTCCTTTATTCCTTCCCCATTCTAGGGACACCAGCTTTGAGTAAACAGAGAAAAGAAACATATATTCTGTTAAAGTATTCATCAAATTCATATGTGGTCTATGTCAGCAAGCAAAAGATTTATTTGTCTTGGAGACATTTTACCTGGAAGAGTGAGAAAGACAAACACCCTTTCTATTGACAGACCGAAACTGATCCTATTTTATGAGAGTTACAGTACATTGTGTTCAGTGGGGTTATGTAAAACGATCTAGAAATTTCATGGAGAGATTGAGAAAGGGACCTGAAAGATAGCCATTTTAGGTTGACTTGATAGAGAAATTAAAGAACAGACATGGAACAACTTCTATACATTAAGTATTTTTTAAAAATACATTGAGCACATTTTTTCAGTGATAATACTTTATGATAATAAAGTGTTACATTTCATTCACCTAGATATTATGACCACACAAAACACTTACTAAATTTTGTAAATAAACAACTAGTTTCACTTTTATAAAACTACACACAAGTATTCTTTGTCACAAACTATAACACTCTGTTTAAAGATAAACTGAGGCATATTGCAATTTTTAGGTTTATTTGAGCAAAAATCCACTTGAATTGTTCTTGTTCAGTTGCTCAGTCATGTCTGACTTTTGGCAACTCCATGGACTGCAGCATGTCAGACCTCCCTATCCATCATCAACTCCTAGAGCTTACTCAAACTCATGTTCATTGAGTCAGTGATGCCATCCAACCATCTCATCCTCTGTCGAACCCTTCTCCTGCCTTCAATCTTTCCCAGCATCAGAGTCTTTTCCAAAACTGGGCAGCACCCATCAGAAAGTGGTTAGGAGTGCTCTACTCACAGGAGCTGAGGCGGGACTTTCATAGAGAAAATATGGAAGCAAAATAAGGAAATGATTGACTGAATGTAGCTCAAATCCTGCTTTGCTGTTGTGATAGTTTATCCTTAGGTTTTAATTTCATAACCTTGAACTGTTTATAGGCTTAGATTTTGCTTTGCTTAAGAGGCATCCCAGGTCCTTAAAACAACCTCAGTCTAACAGCTCCCTTGTTTAATTAATTTAACACTCCTAAAAATGTAGTTTGTAAATAACATATTTTCTAACAAGTAATTCTTGATTTAAGGAATCATATGAAAACTTTTTATAAGACTGAATATTCATGCTTTTTCTGTTTTGCAAATATTAGTATTTTTATTGGTGATTTTCTTTGAAAACATCCTTCACTTAAAATGCATGTAAACTATAGGTGGACTAGCAAGTTTCAGTACATTTGCTTATGAAAAGATGATCATTTTCCACAAGTTTTTCAGAGTGGTATTATTTACCAAATCTGTCTGCTCTAATGCATTAAAATTGTGTACTTTATTTTAAAAACCTCATTTTATAAAAAGCACATTTTATGTACTAAATATTTTAGTTTTGTTAATATTTTGTTTTAGCAAATTTTTCCATCCATTTATATGAATATGTTTTTCACTATTCTCTGACCTTTTGCTGTTCACTGACATTCACACAGTCAATCCTTTAATGATTTGATTATGGCAAAGAAAAATATCAGATTATTATGTTATATAATGTTGAGAGAAATTGGTAGGGTTATATGTTTTACTTTTTGAATTACAATACTTGAAATATTACCAAAAAAAAA
>SJYT01059685.1:3937-18895 GCA_006410635.1 Cephalophus harveyi
ATTGGAAAAGACTCTGATGCTGGGAGGGATTGGGGGCAGGAGGAGAAGGGGACGACCGAGGATGAGATGGCTGGATGGCATCACTGACTCGATGGATGTGAGTCTGAGTGATCTCCGAGAGATGGTGATGAACAGGGAGGCCTGGCGTGCTGCGATTCATGGGGTCGCAAAGAGTCGGACACGACTGAGCGACTGAACTGAACTGAATAAATAAAGGCTACACTGAGCCTATTCAAAAAATATTAAGTCAGTGGGCATAATGGATGGTGATAGTGTGACTCATACAGGATTTGTCAAAGTTAAAAGAGGTCTCTTCTCCCCAGGCAAGAACATACCTTTATTTCCCCCCAGTTCAGTTCAGCTCAGTTCAGTTGCTCAGTTGTGTCTGACTCTTTGCGACTCCACGGACTCCAACACTCCAGGCTTCTCTGTCCATCACCAACTTCCAAAGTTCGGTCAAACTCATGTCCATTGAGTAAGCGATGCCATCCAACCACCTCATCCTCTATCTTCCCTTTCTCCTCCTGCCTTCAATCTTTCCCATCATCAGGGTCTTTTCTGATGAGTCAGTTCTTCGCATCAGGTGGCCAAAGTATTGGAGTTTCAGCTTCAGCATCAGTCCTTCCAGTGAATATTCAGGACTGATTTCCTTTAGGATGTACTGGTTAGATCTCCTTGCAGTCCAAGGGAATCTCCAGAGTCTTCTCCAACACCACAGTTCAAAAGCATCAATTCTTCAATGCTCAGCCTTCTTTATGGTCCAACTCTCACATCAATACACAACTACTGGAAAAACCATAACTTTGTCCGCAAAGTAATGTCTCTGCTTTTTAATATGCTGTCTAGGTTGGTCATAGCTTCTCTTCCAAGGAGCAAAAGAATCTTTTAATTTCATGGCTGCAGTCACCATCTGCAGTGATTTTGGAGCCCAAGAAAATAAAGTCAGCCACTGTTTCCAATGTTTCCTCATCTATTTGCCATGAAGTGATGGGACTAGATGCCATGATCTTAATTTTTTGAATGTTGAGTTTTAAGCCAGTTTTTTCACTGTTCTCTTTTACTTTCATCAAGAGGCTCTTTAGTTCTTCTTTGCTTTCTGCCAGAAGGGTGGTGTCATCTGCATATCTGAGGATACTGATATTTCTCCCGGCAATCTTGATTCTAGCACGTGCTCATCCAGCCTGGCATTTCTCATGATGTACTCTGCATATAAGTTAAGTAAGCAGGGTGAGTATATACAGCCCTGATGCACTCCTTTCCCAGTTTGGAACCAATCTGTTGTTCCATGTCCAGTTCTAATGGTTGCTTCTTGACCTGCATACAGATGTCTCAGGAGGCAGGTCAAGTGGTCTGGTATTCCCTTTAAGAATTCTCTTGAAGAATTTTCCACAGTCTGTTGAGATCCATATAGTCAAAGGCTTTGGCATAGTCAATGAAGCAGAAAGATGTTTTTCTGGAACTCTTGCTTTTTCCTATGGTCCAACGGATGTTGGCAATTTCATCTCTGGTTCCTCTGCCTTTTCTAAATCCAGCTTGAAAATCTGGAAGTTCACAGTTCATAAACTGTTGAAGCCTGGCTTGGAAAATTTTGAGCATTACTTGACTAGCATGTGAGATGAGTGCAATTGCGTGGTAGTTTGAACATTCTTTAGCATTTCCTTTCTTTGGGATTGGAATGAAAACTGACCTTTTCCAGTCCTGTGGCCACTGCTGAGTTTTCCAAATTTGCTGGCATATTGAGTGCAGCACTTTCACAGCATCATCTTTTAGGATTTAAAATAGCTCAATTGGAATTCCATCACCTCCATTAGCTTTGTTTGTAGTGATGTTTCCTCAGGCCCACTTGACTTCACATTCCAGGATGTCTGGCTCTAGGTGAGTGATCACACCATTGTGATTATCTGGGTCGTGAAGATCTTTTTTGTGTAGTTCTTCTGTGTATTCTTGCCACCTCTTCTTAATATCTTCTGCTTCTGTTAGGTCTGTACTGTTTCTGTCCTTTATTGTGCCCATCTTTGCATGAAATGTTCCCTTGGTATCTCTAGTTTTCTTGAAACTTTTTGTTTCCCCCCTCAGGCCTCTATTTTATTGCATTAGCTAAGATAGCAATGAATAATGTTTGTATTCAATCATTCAGTTAGATATTTGAAAAACAGTTACTGGTCACCTCCTATGTGATAGAGCCTTCTACTAGATAGAAGGTGTCAAATAGCTGGCAACCTAGTTTATGTGTGGAAGCCACAGTACTGTCAGATTGAATCAATTCTCATTTGTTTGTCAGAGGAAAACAGATTGGGCTGCCCTATTGATCAGTCATTGGGAAGAAGGACACTTTAGAAAAATAAATGTTATAGGGCTGTAAAGGCATCTGGTCCCATCTCTTCATGAGAAATAGATGGGGAAACAGTGGAAACAGTGTCAGACTTTATTTTGGGGGGCTCCAAAATCACTGCAGATGGTGATTGCAGCCATGAAATTAAANAGAGGAAAACAGATTGGGCTGCCCTATTGATCAGTCATTGGGAAGAAGGACACTTTAGAAAAATAAATGTTATAGGGCTATAAAGGCTTCTCAAGCATTAGCTATATGGGAGGTTCTGCTGAATGACACCCCCCTCCCTCCACTGCCTCAATCCCTCCTTTCCCTAACACACCCGATACAACTTGAACCCATGAATAGGTCTGAGAAATTAGCAGTAAGGAAGGCCTTTTTCTATTCAGGAAGATTCCTCTACGAGAGGAAATCCCTCAGGAACTTAAAAACCTCATATAGTCCCCAGAGTCTACCACCCTCTCCTCCAAGCCAAGAAGCCAAGATTTGCCATGTTATAAGCTCCTGCTTATTGAACTTCTATGCAGAATACATCATGAGAAATGCTGGGCTGGAAGAAGCACAAGCTGGAATCAAGATTGCTGGGAGAAGTATCAGTAACCTCAGATATGCAGATGACACCACCCTTAATGGAAAAGACCCTGATGCTGGGAGGGGTTGGGGGCAGGAGGAGAAGGGGACAACCGAGGATGAGATGGCTGGATGGCATCACAGACTCGATGGACGTGAGTCTGAGTGGACTCCAGGAGTTGGTGATGGACAGGGAGGCCTGGCGTGCTGCGATTCATGGGGTCGCAAAGAGTCGGACACGACTGACGGATTGAACTGAACTAGAGTTAGAAAACTACTATAGCCAGATGATTCTGAGAATGTATCTTCCTCATCCAGGATTATAATTCACAGAAGCCTCTGGCTTCACTCAGAGTTTAAAAGTTTTTCTTTCATTGGAGATGAAAATGGTAAGATCAACAGGCACCTTTCCCTCTACCTTGGAAACTGAGGCAGTCCCCACCTTCTTTGGGACGCCGTTTATGAAGCCTCCTTTAGTTGTGTTACAATTTATTAGATCATGCTGGCAGCATTAGAAGTTCCGAGAAATGGAAATTGGAGAGGGAGTAGAAGAGGTGAGGTTTGCCACAGCAGCTCCTGAAACTGCTTACTACCTGGTAGAGGCAGGTGCTACAAGAGTAGGAGGTCCTTTTCCAACTCATGCTGGCCTGAAAGGTCTCTTGGTTCCCAAGGGTTCTAGTTCCCTAGGCATTACACGTTGGTGGCCACTGGGCATCTGTTCCAGAAGGAGAGGTCAAGGCAGTGGAACCACTGGCTGTTCTCATTCTCCAAAGAAACTACCTGAATGGAACTCCAGACTCCCATTTTCCCTTGCTCTTGATCTTCAGTCACAAATTCCATCCTATTTTTTTTTTAATTAAGTTTTTTTTTCTTTTTGGCTGCATTGGGTCTTTGTTGCAAGAGCAGCCTTCCTAGTTGTGGCATGCTGGGTTAGTTGCCCTGGCCTGTGGGATCTTAGTTCCCTGATCAGGGATGGAACCCACATCTGCTGGATTGGAAGACAGATTCTTAACCACTGGACCAACAGGGAAGTCTGTCCACTCTATTTTTGCTTCAGGGATTCAACTCTTAACAGTCTGTGTGTAAGGATCCACCCCACCCCCACCCTCTAGTCCCTAAATCTTCAGCCTCTACTGATATCCTAGTTTCTCTTTCAGACAGTTTAACTCCATACTTTGTCTTTGTACTCCAGCATCACTCCTCATTACTTTATATTGAGAAAGCCACATCTCTCATGTCCCATTAGTGTTGGAGCTACAGATTTGCCAGGGGCTTTCAGAAGCCTGCCTGAAGAGGACAGTTCATGGACTTAGTTTCCCCACTCGATATGAAGTGTGTTGGAGTCAAGTCAGAGAGAAGGGGGTATGATGAGATGGATGGTCTAGGTAATATTTCTCATTGAGCCTTATTCTCTTTATTTGCAAAATGGTTATCCTAACCAGAAGGCCCAGTCCATCAGACTTCCCTTACCAGGCCTACATCCTTTGCCTCCTACTGCAAAGGAGCAATCAAAACCGTAGGGCATAGAAGAGAGAGATGGTCACTCCAGGCACTTCTGGCTCATATCAGTTATGTGACTGTGCTTGGCATTTGCAAGAATCAAGGTCATGCTTACAGGCTAGAAATAGAATCTGGAAGCTCTTGATGCACACTGGTGGTGCTCATACTGGGAAGTTTTAAAGATGAGATCATTCTGAGGGAGGGTGCCCTTGAGAGGAAGGGGAAGTTGAAGTCAAGTTTCAGTTCCATAGCTATCTATGATTCTTGTGTGTTCTTGGGTCAATGTACTTTCTGCTGCTGCTGCTGCTGCTAAGTCGCGTCAGTCGTGTCCGACTCTGTGCAACCCCATAGGCAGCAGCCCACCAGGCTCTGCTATCCTCTAGGCCTTGATTTTCCTTTCTATATAATATGTGTATGTCGTAGAGGGGCATGGAGTAGTGGAGAGTGGTCATTGATACCTTTTCTCTGTGTTGAGTATTCCTACTTTGTCCTTCGCCTACAAAGTTCTGTATAGTCAAAGCTATGGTTTTTCCAGTGTTCAAGTAGGGATGTGATAGCTGGACAATAAAAAAGGCTGAGTGCCAAAGAACTGATGCCTTAGAACTGTGGTGCTGGAGAAGACTCTGGAGAGTCCCTTGGACAGCAAGTCTATCAAACCAGTCAATCCTAAAGGAAATCAACCCTGAATATTCATCGGAAGGACTGGTGCTGAAGTTGAGGCTCCAATATTTTGGCCACCTGACGTGGAGAGCTGACTCACTAGAAAAGACCCTGATACCGGGGAAGATTGAAGGCAGGAGAAGGGGATAACAGAGGATGAGATGTGTGGATGACATCACCGGCTCAATGGGAATGAATTTGAGTGGACTCCAGGAGATGGTGAGGGACAGAGAGGCCTTGCATGCTGCAGTCCATGGGGTCGCAAAGAGTCAGAGAGGACTGAGCGACTGAACAAAGAACAAGAGTATTCAGGAAGGAACAAAATTAGATTGTTATTTCAGGTTCTCAGCACACCACCAGAGGTCACTGTTGACTAACTATTTGTCTGAAGAGCAGTTAGTCACAATTTGAAAACAGCCCTGTTACTTTCAGTAGCTTAATACATATTACTTAGAAAAATCAAAGATGTCTTAGGTAAAGGTTTCAATTTATATTGTACCCTTAATCAAAAAAGACATAGAAGTCTGTTAAGACAGTGGTTCCCAAACTTTGTTGCACACTGGAATCTTTAAAATTACTGAAGCATGTGCAAAGATGCTCAATGTCACTAATTCAAGAAATTCAAATCAAAACTACAATAAGTACCACCTAATACAGGTCAGAATGGCCATCATCAAAAAGTCTACAAATCATAGATGCCAGAGAGGGTGTGGAGGAAAGAAAACCCTCCTATACTATTGGTGAGAATGGAAACATACTGCAGCCACTATGAAACATGGAAGTGCCTTAAAAGTCTAAAAATAGATCTAACATATGATCCAGCAATGCCACTCCTGAGCATATATCCAGAAAACATGAAAACTGCAGTTCCAAAGATACATGAATCCCAATGTTTGCAGCAGCACTATTTATAAAAGTCAGGACATGGAAGCAAGCTAAGTGTCCATCAACAAATGGATGAATAAAGAAGATGCAGTGTGTGTGTGTTGCCTATGTGTGTTCAGTGAAATATTACTCAGCCATAAAAAGGAATGAAATCATGCCATTTGCAGAAATGTGGATGGACCTGGAGATTATCATACTAAGTAAATAAGACAGAGAAAGACAAATATCATATGAGATCACTTATATGTGGAATCTAAAATTTGAAACAAATAAATTTACATATAAAACAGAAATAGACATACTGACATAGAAAACAAACTTATGGTTACCAAAGGAGAAAAGGGAGAGGGACAAGTTTGGAATTGGGGATTAATAGATTTGTTGTTGTTGTGTAAGTTGCTCAGTCATGTCTGACTCTTTGTTGACCCCACGGACTGTAGCCTGCCAGGCTCCTCTGTCCATGGAATTCTCCAGGCAAGAATACTGGAGTGGATTGCCATTCCTTCTTCCAGGGGATCTTCCTGACCCAGGAATCAAACCAGGTCTCCTGCATTGCAGGCTGATTCTTTACCGTCTGAGCCACCAGGAAGCCCCTTAATAGATACACACTATTATATATAAAACAGTGAATTGGGCATGGTGTGATTTTGAGAGCATCTCTACATTTCTGTAGAAGCCATCAAGCTGATCTAAACTCTAAGAGTAGTAAGACTTACTTGAGTAAGAGATTAATATCTTATGTCACCTTATTGTCCAGGTGCCAACCTCTGAATGCCCTAGCTTTGCCCATTCTGGTGTCTAAGTGCCAGATCATCAGTGGAGGTAAAGAATGCCCAGTGAGTCCCTAGCAATCTTCCAAGATCTCTACAGCTGAAACTCACTCCTGCTTGAGGCTTCTAAAATTCCTAATAATAACAAAGATTCTATTAAGATAATACATGTCCTAGGGTTTCAGCTGAGATTACTGCTCTTGCATTCAGCAAACCCATAGAGAAGGAAAGTTAGTCTATATGCTGTCATCTACTGAGATGTTTGTTTTCCCCATTGATTTTCCACAGTCAATCCTCTACTTGTGGGTGTGAGGTTTTTCCGATGCTGTTTCCATCTTTATTTCCTTTCCCTCCAGTCCAGGACTATGGGAAAGCAGAGGGGCTGAGTATGGCCCCCATCACCTTCCCACTATCCTTGGCGGTGTCGGGTACACAGGGAGGCATGAGGCTGCTCAGAGCCCATTGTCTGTCTATCCTCACCTCAGTACCACTTCTGCAGGGCCTTTGGCATCTCTGCCTGCCACCTCTTTATTTCATTGTTGTTTTCTAGTCCTTAGCTCTTAGATTCTTTAAGTCTCAGATTTTTGTAATTTCATCCTCTCCTGCACCCCTCTTGTGTGATGCTGCAGAAGGTGGGTTTGGGTAGAGCCAGTATCCCTTCAAAGGGACACATACCTGGTTTTAACTCCTTTTTCCCTTCAAACCCTCTCTCTCACCTCAGTTTAGCACACTTTGAACAGTCAGAGTGGTTTGGGAGGCAACTGGTCCCACCTAATGGCATAATTTCCAAAATCCTTTTGTACTACAAATCCATCTAAAAATTTAAAGCTTAAAAGATATTAGATTCTCTGGTTCTTCTCTCATTCTTTCCCTGAGGGCAGTCAGTATATAATTCCCTGGTTTCTGCGGCCTAAATTGGGGGAAAGAGTCTTGGTCACAGAAAAATATCAGAAATAACAGTTAAGACACCAAGATGTAATATAATAAAGGAATGTGTGAGACATCTACCACATGCCAAGCACAGTGCCAAATATCCACTGAATGCAGAGCTCCAAATAGCAAGGAGAGATAAGAAAGCCTTCCTAAGTGATCAATGCAAAGAAATAGAGGGAAACAATAGAATGGGAAAAGACTAGAGATCTCTTCAAGAAAATTAGAGCTACCAAGGGAACATTTCATGCAAAGATGGGCACAATAAAGGATAGAAACAGTACAGACCTAACAGAAGCAGAAGATATTAAGAAGAGGCGGCAAGAATACACAGAAGAACTATACAAAAAAGATCTTCATGACTCGGATAACCATGATGGTGTGATCACTCACCTAGAGCCAGACATTCTGGAATGTGAAGTCAAGTGGGCCTGAGCATCACTGCAAACAAAGCTAGAAAAGGTGATGGAATTCCAGTTGAGCTATTTCAAATCCTAAAAGATGATGCTGTGAAAGTGCTGCACTCAATATGCCAGCAAATTTGGAAAACTCAGCAGTGGCCATAGGACTGGAAAAGGTCAGTTTTCATTCCAATTCCAAAGAAAGGCAATGTCAAAGAATGTTCAAACTACCACACAATCGTACTCATTTCACATGCTAGCAAAGTAATGCTCAAAATTCTCCAAGCTAGGCTGTAATAGTATATGAACTGAGAACTTCCAGATGTTCAAGCTAGATTTAGAAAAGGGAGAGATCATCTGTTGGATCATTGAAAAAAGCAAGAGAATTCCAGGAAAACATCTACTTCTGCTTCATTGACTATGTTGAAGCCTTTGACTATGTGGATCACAACAAACTGGAAAATTCTTCAAGAGGTGGGAATGAATACCAGACCACCTGACCTGCCTCCTGAGAAATATGTGTGCAGGTCAACAAGCAACACTTAGAACTGGACATGGAACAATGGACTAGCTCCTTGTTGGGAAAGGAGTACGTCAAGGCTGCACATTGTCACGCTGCTTATTTAATTTATATGTAGAGCCATGCAAAATGCCAGGCTGGATGAAGCACAAGCTGGAATCAAGATTGCCAGCGAAATATCAATAACCTCAGTTATGCAGATGACACCATCCTTATGGCAGAAAGAGAAGAGGAACTGAAGAGCCTCTTAATGAAAGTAAAAGAGGACAGTGAAAAAGCTGGCTTTTAACTCAACATTCAGAAAACTAAGATCATAGCATCTGGTCCCATCACTTCATGGCAAATAGATGGAGAAACAATGGAAACAGTGAAAGACTTTATTTTCTTGGGCTCCAAAATCACTGCAGATGGTGACTACAGCCATGAAATTAAAAGATGTTTTTGCTCCTTGGAAGAAAAGCTATGACCAACCTAGACAGCATATTAAAAAGTAGAGACATTACTTTGCCAACAAAAGTTCATCTAGTCAAAGCTATGGTTTTTCCAGTAGTTGTGTATGGATGTGAGAGTTGGACTATAAAGAAAGCTGAGCATTGAAGAATTGATGCTTTTGAACTGTGGTGTTGGAGAAGACTCTTGAGAGTCCCTTGGACTGCAAGGAGATCCAACCAGTCCATCCTAAAGGAGATCAGTCCTGAATATTCAGTAGAAGGACTGATGCTGACACTTAACCATGGTCACTTGATCCAATGAACTAACTCATTGGAAAAGCCTCTGATGCTGGAAAGACTGAAGGCAGGAGGAGAAGGGGACAACATAGGATGAGATGATTGGATGGCATCACTTACTCGATGGACATGAGTTTGAACAAGCTCTGGGAGTTGGTGATGGACAGGGAAGCCTGCAGTGTTGCAGTCCATGGTGTCGCAAAGAGTCAGACATGACCGAGCAACTGAAATGAACTGATTTATCTGATGATGGATAATTTTTTTTCAGCTTTTTATGATTACATATAATGTTAATATGTGTATTAAAATGTGTGTACAAGTGATTTTAAGGATATATACCTTCAGTCCTTTTGGGTAAACACCTAGGAGTAGAATGGCTGGATCATATGGTAGGTACACGTTTAGCTTTCTAAGAGATTGCCAAACTGTTTCAAAAGCTATTGTACCATTTGACACCCACATCAATTTCTGTATATCCTCATCAACGCTTATTATGATGGATCTTTTTAGTCTATAGTAAACGTATCATGGTCTCTAATGGTGGTTTTGTTGTGTAATTCTCTAAAGACTAATGATGCTGAGCCACATACAGAAATCCTATAAGCTGTTAGTTGCTCAGTCCTGTCTGACTCTTTACAACCCCATCGACTGTAGCCTGCCAGGCTCCTCTGTCCATGGAATTCTCCAGACAAGATTTCTGGAGAGTGGGTTGCAGATTCTGATTAGTGCTCTTACAAAAGAGATCCTACAGTGCTCCTTAGCCCTTTCCAGCTAGAGAGTACAGAGCAAGGAGTCAGCAGTCTCCAAACTGAAGAGGATTCTCACCCATTTATGCTGGTATCTTGATCTTGGACTTCAGACCTCCAGAATTGTGAAAAAAAAAAAAAAAAAAAAATGTTGTTTAAGCCATTCGTTCTCTGGTTATTCTGTTATGACTGCCCTAGCAGACTAATCTACCCTCAAACAAGGACATGATGGCATGCCCGTTGTTGTCTCTGCATTTGTTACAGGAGGGCAAATAGGCAGCTCCTGTTTAGAGCTATGGACAAATGTGGAAACCAGGCACACTGCCACCTTCCCTTTGTAGGCATGGATGATCTCTAAGAATCTTAGATGAGCCAGACACAGGTTTAAGGGAGAAGTGGCTGTCTCTGGAAGGGACTGGAGTTCCAGGCTTTGAGCAAATTACACTTCTTTACCCAAAATAAACATTTTTAAAATATTTATTTTTAACTGAAGGATAATTGCTTTACAATATCGTATTGGTTTCTGTTATGCATCAGCATGAATCAGCCATAGTATACATATGTCCCCTCCCCTAAGTAAACATTTTAATGTAGGTGAAACTACAATAAAATTCTAACTTTAGTCTCAAAATTTTAATTTAGCACTAAAATTATCATTTTCAGCCTTACAGGAGAAAATCAAAAGAGGATCATAAGACGAATATTTGTGAAGGAGTATGCATGAGTGTTGTATCTAAAAGAATGAGTTGTGGGCTGTGTTAGGCTGGTTATATTCTATAAGAGCCTTCCATAGGTTTTCAGCCCTAGCTGGCTGACCAGAGCAAAGCTCCTTGTTCACTTCCTGGTCTCACTGAGTTTGGTGAACTGTTATTTCACCCAGTCCCTAGTGGGTGGGTGAAGCAGAGTTTATTACTGAGGACAACTTTATTCATCAAGAGGGTTTAGGAAATGGAGGTAGGATTTAATTCATTTTAGTTCAATTGCACCTAATTTGTAAATACTTAGAAGAAAAAAGGTCATGAGAGTGACAAGAGGAAATTTTGCTTTTTCTTTTCAGTCCTGTCCCTGCATGCCAAAAGAAAGACAGCATCCTTCAATCCATACTTAGATTTTTTTTTTTTTACTGGTCTCACTGAGTTTGGTGAACTGTTATTTCACCCAGTCCCTAGTGGGTGGGTGAAGCAGAGTTTATTACTGAGGACAACTTTATTCATCAAGAGGGTTTAGGAAATGGAGGTAGGATTTAATTCATTTTAGTTCAATTGCACCTAATTTGTAAATACTTAGAAGAAAAAAGGTCATGAGAGTGACAAGAGGAAATTTTGCTTTTTCTTTTCAGTCCTGTCCCTGCATGCCAAAAGAAAGACAGCATCCTTCAATCCATACTTAGATTTTTTTTTTTTTTCCTGGATGAATTGAAAAGAGTAGCTCCAATACCTGCTTCATCTAAATCATGTTGTTGTTTTTTTAATGAGAATTTGCAACCACGAGCTCCACACTGAGATGTCAGGAATAGATACAGAATACAGATTAGATAGAATAAACAGAAGAACTATACAAAAAAGATTTTCACGACCCAGATAATCACAATGGTTTGATCACTCACCTAGAGCCAGACATCTTGGAGTGCAAAGTAAAGTGGGCCTTAGGAAGCATCACTACAAACAAAGCTAGTGGAGGTGATGGCATTCCAGTTGAGCTATTTCAAATCCTAAAAGATGATGCTGCACTCAATGTGCCAGCAAATTTGGAAAACTCAGCAGTGGCCACAGGACTGGAAAAGGTCAGTTTTCATTCCAATCCCAAAGAAAGGCAATGCCAAAGAATGTTCAAACTACCACACAATTGCACTCATCTCACACGCTAATAAAGTAATGCTCAAAATTCTCCCAGCCAGGTTTCAACAGTTTGTGAACCGTGAACTTCCTGATGTACAAGCTGGTTTTAGAAAAGGCAGAGGAACCAGAGATCAAATTGCCAACATCCGCTGGATCATCGAAAAAGCAAGAGTTTCACAAAAAATCTACTTTATTGACTATCCCAAAGCCTTTAATAGCGTGGATCACAATAAACTGTGGAAAATTCTTCAAGAGATGGGAATACCAGACCACCTGACCTGTCTCTTGAGAAATCTGTATGCAGGTCAAGAAACAACAGTTAGAACTGGACATGGAACAACAGACTGGTTCCAAATAGGGAAAGGAGAACATCAAGGCTGCATATTGTCACCCTACTTATTTAACTTATATGCAGAGTACATCATGAGAAACGCTGGACTGGATGAGCACAAGCTGGAATCAAGATTGCCGGGAGAAATATCAGTAACCTCAGATATGCAGATGACACCACCCTTCTGGCAGAAAGCGAAGAACTAAAGAGCCTCTTGATGAAAGTGAAAGAGGAGAGTGAAAAGGCTTGCTTAAAACTCAACATTTAGAAAACTAAGATTTGGTGTCTGGTCCCATTACTTCATGGCAAATAGATGGGGAAACAATGGAAACAGTGACACACTTTATTTTTTTGGGCTCCAAGATTACTGCAGCCATGAAATCAAAAGACATTTGCTCCCTGGAAGAAAAGCTATGACCAACCTAGACAGCATATTAAAAAGTAGAGACATTACTTTGCCGACAAAGGTCCATCTAGTCAAAGCTATAGTTTTTCCAGTAGTCGTGTATGGATATGAGAGCTGGACCATAAAGAAAGCAGTGCGCCGAAGAATTGATGCTTTTGAACTGTGGTGTTGGAGACAACTCCTTGGACTGAAAAGAGATCCAACCAGTCCATCCTAAAGGAAATCAGTCATGAATATTCATTGGAAGGACTGATGCTGAAGCTGAAACTCCAATACTTTGGCCACCTTATGTGAAGAGCTGACTAATTGGAAATGACCCTGGTACTGGGAAGAAATGACCCTGGTACTGGGAAAGATTGGAGGCGGGAGGAGAACGGGACAACAGAGGATGAGATGGTTGGATGGCATCACCAACTCAATGGACATGAGTTTGAGTAAACTCCGGGGCAGGGAGGCCTGGCGTGGTGCAGTCCACGGGGTCGCAAAGAGTCAGACACGACTGAGCGACTGAACTGAAATGAAATGAGTCTTGGACGCACTGGAGTGAGAACCAGTGGGTTCCATCCTTAGTCCTATCCTTTGGGCTCAAAGTAATCTTTTTCAAATATTTGGAGTTCATTAGATGATATCCACGCTTCTTCAGCAAATATTTATTTATTTTGCGAGCACGTTCTAGGAGTTCCTCTTTCCAACCAAACCATTCTGAAATGTCCAGTGCTTTTGAGCAACTCTTCCGTTTAGCCTGAAGTTGAGCTGTGTGCACTCCACTTCAGTTTTTGCAGCCCTGTTCTCCAGAAAGTCACAGGCTGCAGCAAGTAGAAAAGGGTACAACAGATGATCAAGTATTTAAACGGCCTCAAGGGCCTAAATACCTCGCCTGGCCCAAAGCAGTATCATAAAAACATGAAGCGAAAGACATACTGGTTCCCGTGCCCGCTAACTCTTGGGCGCAGAGGCGCGGTCCGAGGTCCAGCGAGCTGCGGTCGCGGGCGGGCCGTCCTCACCTCCGGCTCCACCCTCACGGTGTAGCTACCTCTTTAAGAATCGGCGCCGCAGGCTGGGCCGCCTGGTGCTCACGTGACTCGGCTCCCTGCAATCGCTCGCGGAAGTGGTCCAGCCTCCACGGACCGCGCGGGGTCTCCCGGTGCCCGGCGGGGCTGGCTGGCCGGAGCGGGCACCACCGGGAGGCCCGCAGCCGGTCGCCAGAATGGTGCAGTTATACAACTTGCATCCGTTTGGCTCGCAGCAGGTGGTGCCCTGCAAGCTAGAGCCCGAGCGCTTCTGCGGCGGGGGACGCGATACGCTATTCGTGGCGGCTGGCTGCAAGGTGGAGGCGTTCACTGTGGTCGGCCAGGAGCTGTGCCAGCCGAGATGCGTCTTCTCCACGCTGGGCAGGGTGCTGCGCCTGGCCTACAGTGAGGCCGGTAAGTAGTGGCGGGGGAAGGGGCGCCTCGGCCCCTCATTGGGGCCTCCTTAGAGGACCGAGTGACGCCAGCAGCTCTGGGTAGGGAAGGACTTCCTGCTTGTAGGATGGTCTCGCCCAGTCCGGCGGCCAAAGGAAGGTGAGAGCTGTGCAGTTGTCCTGGCAACCACAGATGAGAGCAGGCCTCTGGTGGGCCGGGGGAATACTGGTTGTTTTTGCTCTTCTGGTGTCCTCGCTGGAAAGGCCCGTGGTTGGGTGACTGGGTTCCACTCAACTCAGACACACACACACGAAGTCGCTCAGTCGTGTCCGACTCTTTGCGACCCCGTGGACTGTAACCTACCAGGCTCCTCCCTCCATGGGATTCCCCAGGCAAGAGTACTGGAGTGGGTTGCCATTTCCTTCTCCAGGGGATCTTCTCGACCCAGGGATCGAACCCGGGTCTCCAGCATTCCAGGCAGATGCTTTAACCTCTAAGCCACCAAGATTCTTTTATTATAGAAAGCAAGTACAAACAAAAGTAGGGAGAATGGTATCCTGAACCCCCGGTTAATCCCATCTTCAACAATTATGTCAACTCATGCCCAGTCCTTTATTTCCTGTCGATTTTTGAAAGCTCACATGACCTGCTGATTTTTAAATCTGTGTAAGTAGAGCTCGGGTCTTAGGCCCCTTTCCCCCCAGAAAAGTAGCATCCACTACTCCTTTTCCACTAGAAATGTGAAGCAGTACCAAGGGGATACTGAGTGGGCATATCCCTATTTTAGAAATATCCAACATTTAAAAATAGGTACTTTGGGACTTTCCTGGTGGTCCAGTGGTTAAGACTCTTCACTTCCACTGCAGGAGGCGTGGATTGATCCCTGGTGGGGAACTAAGATCCTGCATGCCAAGGGCAACACCTCCCCCCCCCCCCCC
>SJYT01059685.1:19018-29363 GCA_006410635.1 Cephalophus harveyi
TGGGGGGGAAACAAAAACCCGCCCCCCAAGGGCACCCCCCCCCCCCCCCCCCCCCCCCCCGCAGGAAAAGATGCAAATAGGTAGAAATAGGTACTTCAGTTTACAGAAGAATTCATCATAGGATTCTTTTAACTGTCTAATAGTACACTTAAAATTTGAATTCTGCTTTTCAGTAGGGGTGTAAATTGCAGTATTTTAGATGGAAAAGCCTGTGACTGAGGTATTTACTAATAAAGTGAAGAGCATGAACCTGGAGGATTGTAGAGCTCTGTCTAAACTCTCTGTCCACAACTGACTATGTGTGAGTTTAGTCTCCCTTTGTGTTAAAAAAAAAAAAAAAAAGAAAGTGGAAAACTAGATCAGTGATTTCCAGACCTTGGAATTTTGTGGGTCAGCAAAAAAACTGTGGGGCTACCATACGTGGTATCTGACTGTTCATTTTGTCGAGTAAAGCTACATGTTAAAAAAAAATGAAAAGCCCTTTTATTTACTGTCATTATTTACATAAAAACACCTAGCTCCAAACTTTGGATGCCTTTGCTTTTATGAGCAACTTATTATATTGTTACTACTTTTTCTTTTTGAATAGTTTAGACATCAATAAGTCTGCAGACCAGTTTGAAAAACACTTATTAGATCTGTAAATTCTCTGTCAGCAGAAGGCTCTGATTTTGGTATTTTTAATGATATTGCTGTCCTAATCATTTCACAATATTAGTGGTTTTCCCCACCTCCTTTTTAGACCTATGAATTCTTTACCTTCAAGAGCTTTATTGAGTGGCAAGCTCACCAGTTTCAACATTAGTATGTGTGTGTGTGCTGGTGGGGGGCAGATAACCACTGTTTACATGATTGGCCCCATTCTTCCAAATGGACATTTAATGTAGAATTATAAGTGACCAGCACTGTGTGAACCTCTAGCTTTCTTGCCTGTCAGTAGTGGTGATTCTGAGGAATCCTTTGATGCCTCTACTGGCGTTTAAGAATCACCTAAGGTAGCTTTAAAAAGATTCCTGGACCTCAGAGAAACGGTAATAGTTTCCTGGGGTGTGGCCCAGCATTGAGTAAGTCTCCTGTTTAGTCAGGATTGAGAATCACTGACCTAGAGCCGTATTGACTGCTGTAGGCGGTGAATAGCATGGTAGTACTGAGGCCTTGAAGTTAACAATGATGTTTTTGTAATTCCATTGACTGTCTTAAAAAAAGTTCAGGAGTCATGTGGTATGGTGTTAGCATACATCAGATAGCTCAAGGGTAACTTTCAGCTTGAACTTAATGCTTGGGTGCAGCTTCTTCCAAATTGTAGGTAGAGGACTGCTAGATATGCTGATATCCAGATAACTCCTCTTACACATCTCAGCTTTTTCCTTTAGCTTGAACTTAATGCTTGGGTGCAGCTTCTTCCAAAACGTAGGTAGAGGACTGCTAGATATGCTGACATGCTGATAACTCCTCTTACACATCTCAGCTTTTTCCTTTTGGTCTCTTTCCTCCCACTAACACTGGCTTGGACTTGGGGATTCTTGCTCTAAGCCCAGTGTCTCCCCTACTCTCACCCCATCAAAAAGAAAGCGAATCTTAGATCAGCAATTTCTATTCACTATAAATGCTTTGCAGATTCTTACACAAGAAGAAAACATTTTCAATTTCTTTTTGTCTCTGATTAGCAGGATGCTAGGCTCCGTTCATAAAGATTGGAGGTGGTAGAATGTAGGTTGAAATTTAGAAGGATGGGCCCCTAATATCATCATCAGTAACTGAAATTATTTTAGGTTTTGTGTGCGAAGGGAGAAAGAAGAGATTTGGGAACTCATTGCTCTCAAGGAAGAAAGATCTCTGTGGCCAGAGTTGAGTGCTGTGTAGGGACTTCTGGTGCTGGACACTTGTTTATGGGATGTCTGGAGGTGTGGGGCAGAGAGGACAAGACCACATAGCACAAGTGCGTGAAAGAGCCCCAAGAATGTCTATTATCTCCCCCTAGGCCTTACTGTGGATGAAGATGGTTAGATAGCATCACTGAAAGCTTGGCCTGCTACAGTCCATGGGATCACAAAGGGTTGGACCAGACAGGACTTAGTGATTGAACAACAAAGCCCTCCCCTCCCTCAACTTTTTAAGTCATGAAACGTATTTTGATTCATCGTATATTATTTCTGCCTTCTGATAATTGTTTTGTCACAGGAGTGCAGCCTTTTAATTTATGGATTAGTGTTAACCAGGGTTATGATCTTGCCGCACATAAAAGGAAAAGTTTACTTATTTTTTTTTTAAATCAGTGACTCTCAGCTTGAGAATAAATAGAATAATGATTTTTAAATTTACTTAATAAAGACAGAAGCTGTCATAAAATAAGTAAAATAAAGCCCTGAGCACATAATGCTTTGAAAAGTTTAATTCCTTTCTCTTATGAAGGGCTAGAATCCTCCAGACTTATATCTCCTTTCTAACATTTTGAGAGATGCATGGAATGACCATTGACTTTGGAACTAACCGGATCCAGATTTCAGCCCAAGTGCCATCCTTTGTTGGCTGTGTTGCCTAAGCAAGATACTTAGCTTATTTGAGGGCTTCCCCTGTGGCTCAGCTGGTAAAGAATCTGCCTGCAATGTGGGGCACCTGGGTTCGATCTCTGGGTTGGGAAGATCCCCTGGAGGAAGGGAAGGCTACCCATTCCAGTATTCTGGCCTGGAGAATTCCATGGAGTATATAGTCCATGGGGTCACAAAGAGTCAGACACACGGAGCGACTTTACTTCACTTAGCTTATTTGAGTCTCAGGTTCCTGATCTATAAAATGGAGAAGGGGATCTTGCCTTGAAGGGTTGTGAGCATTAACTGAGAGAACTCTAAAGGGCTGTTTATAAGGCTTATCGGGAAGACATATTTAGCAAGTTCTAGTTCATTGTTTATAAAACAAGTTTTTAATTTGAAAACATGAGACAGCATAGGTACTATCTATAGTTTGCAAATTACATATAAACAGTTGATATATAGACTTTACCAGTAATAGGCATATATTTGTAGATGTATGAAAAAATGGTTGTATTTTTCTAAAATAAAATAAAATGTATGAAACCTTTTATTATAACTAGACAAATATTCTTAGTTTTAAAGTTCATTAAGTAACTAGTAATTTGAATATGACACCAAAGCACTGACAACAAAGAAAAAATGGAAAAATTGGCTGTCATCAAAGTTAAATTTTGTGCATCAAAGGACACTGTCAACTGATTTGAAAAAGCAGTCTACAGAAAAGGGAGAAAATATTTGCAAAGCATATACCCAATAAGGGATTAGTATTCAGAAGAACTCTTATAATTCAGCAAACAACAAAACAACCCAATTTGAAAATTGGCAGAGTTTAAATAGATATTTATCTAAGTTGTGAACAAGCGCAGGACAAGATGCTCAACATCACTAATCATCATAGAAACGCAAATCAGAACCACAAAGAGATACCATTTCATACCCATTAGGATGGTCATTATAAAAACAAATAGAAATAATAAGTGTTGATGAGGATGTGGAGAAATTGGAACCTTTGTACATTCCTGGTGGGAGAGTAAAATGATAGAGCTGCTATAGAAAACAGTATGATGTTTCCTGGAAAAATTTGTAGAATTTCCGCATGTGAAAGTCGCTCAGTTGTGTTGGACTCCTGGCAACCCCATGGACTATAGCCTGCCAGGCTCCTCGGTCCGTGGAATTATCAAGGCCAGAATACTGGAGTGGGTAGCCATTCCCTTCTCCAGGAGTGTCACTTCTGGGTATACACACAGATTAATTGAAAGCAGGGGCTTGTGCACACATTTGTACACCAGTATACATAGCATTTTTCAGAGCCAAGAGGTGGAAGCAGCCCAAGTATTCATCGACAGATAAACAAAATGCAGTGTATCCACACAGCCTTAAAAAGGGATGAAATTCTGGTATGTGTACAACACAAATGAACTTTGAAGACATTACACTAAGTGAAATAAACCTGACACAGAAGGACAAATGTTGTATGATTCTACTTATGAGGTGCCTTAGAATAGTCAAATTCATAGAGACAGAAGTGGAATGGGGGTTGCCCGAGTCTGTGTTCATGAGGCACTACTTCTGATGTTCTGATGTTCAGTCCTGGTTTTCACTTTTACTCTACACACATTTAGTTTTGCTTTCAATTTTATGTACCTTAGTTCTGAGTTAGATCTGCAGATGTGTACAAATAGTTCATATTTATGTATTTGCACATAACCCATGCTCTTCAGCATTGATGCTTTATTATGTAAATAGTAAAAGACATACATGTACAGAGGGTGGGAATGCAGAGTTATTGTTGGTGGATTCAGAGTTTGGGGGAAGATGAAAAAGTTTTCAAGATGGTGGTAGTGGCTGCATAACAATGTGAATGTATCTAATGCCATGAATTGTACTCTTAAAAATAGTGAAAGTGGTAAATTTTATGTTACGTGTATTTTACCACAATAGAAAATTTTTTTGTTTAATATATTTACTGAGAGAATTTAAGGAAGAAGGAGGCCACATGGTATCTTCTGCTCTCAACTCCATCAGACCTTCTCTGGAACAGAGTGAGCCAATGGATGGAACCCACAGGGTATGGTTAGGTATTCCACCTAGATTTCTTGATGAAGAAAATGACAACCCACTCTAGTATTCTTGCCTGGAGAAATCCCATGGACAGAGGAGCACGGTGGACTACCGTGCATGGGATCTCAAAAGGGTCGGACACGATTTAGTGACTAAACAACCAGGATCTCTGGGGAGAAAATAGATGCAGGATTCATGTCTGTGGCATCAAAGGAACCAGCATCAGGAGAAGGTTTGCCTGTCTTGAAGCCTGGCTCAGTCCAGAGGAGAGGGGGCCTGGCCAGCCCACTGAGTATCTTCAGAAAAGGGCTGCCCCCGCTTGCTTGCTGCATCTGTCTGTGGGAAGCAATTGTGCTAACCACAGCATTTCAATGTCAGTTCATTGGAGGAAGGCTTGTTTACATAATAATGTCTAGCATTTAGTGAGTTCTCTATTTGAAAAAACTTTGACTTCTCCCCTCCAACCCAGAAAGTTCTAAAAATTAAAAATTTAATTTACTCCCATCACACATACACCTCTCTTCCCACACAATAGAATATGTAAGAGTGTGTTTTAAACAAGTCAGGAAACACAGAAGCCAAGACGGAAAAGATACATATCTGGTTCCATATGGTAAAAGATGTCAGACAAAGTCAAACCATAGCAAAGTCAAAAGTCAAACTACAGATTACCAAAAGTGATTTGCTTTTCATGGCCAGGAAAGGATTAATATCCTTTTTACCCAGAGAGCTGCTATTCCTTGATAAGAAAAACAAACCAATATAATAATAAAAAAAAAAAGTGGATAACTTGTAGAAGAGAAACTGTACATGGCTGCATAAACATATAACAGCTTTATAAGTGGTCTGGAAAATATAAATGATATTTATACCCATGAGAGTCTCTATTTCCTCCATCATATTGAGTCAGTGCTGGTAAGGATGTGGGGGAACAGGGCTGTTTAAGCAGCACTGATGGAAATTTGAATCTGTAATATGTAATTGTGTTTGTAATCTGGGAATATCTATTAAATTTTAAAATGTGCTGACCCTTTGACTGATTGTCTTACTTTTGAAAATCTATACCATTGAAATTAACACTCCAGTATTCTTGGTCTTCCCTTGTGGCTTAGCTGGTAAAAAATCCTCCTGCAATGCGGGAGATCTGAGTTTGGTCCCTCGGTTGGGAAGATCCCCTGGAGAAGGGAAAGGCTACCCACTTCAGTATTCTGGCCTAGAGAATTCCATGGACTTTATAGTATAGTCCATGGGGTCTCAAGAGTCGGACATGACTGAGCAACTTTCACTTTTACTTTCAAGTAAATATGTAGGTGTAGGCCTATTTATTACAGCATAAACTATAGTGACAAAAACAAAAAAGCTGGAAATTTGGGGTTGGCCAAAAGGATCATCGGGTTTTTCTGTAAGACAGTGTGGAAAAACCCAAACAAAGTTTTTGGTCAACCCAGTACTTAAATGTAGTATATCAGTAGGGGGACTGCTGAATAAATTATGACACAGGTATATACAGGATATTTTGCAGATATTGAAAAGGATGTTAGATATCCATGTATCTACCCTGGAGGGAAAAATATGGAAATCTTGGTAATAAATTGGTAATTTTTAAAAATCATTTTACTATTTTTATTTTATTTAAAAAATTTTTACAATGTGTTGCTTTCTGTCATATAACAATGCGAATCAGCCATAATTATACATATATCCCCTCCCTCTTGAGGTCATTTTTTTAAGTTGCAGATTGTTAAGTATATTTAATGTGATTCCATTTAGTTAAAAGCAAGAATGACAAACTACCACTCTGTGATCTATATTTCTATGAAAAAAAGGTTTAGAAGGACACATACCAAGCTGTGTGTATTAACACTGGCTCCTCGTGGATTGGACTGCAGGGGAGAGATCATTCTGCTTTTCATTTTGTATCTCTTCATCACTTTGACTTCTCACAATAAACAACAACTCCAAAGTTACTTTGTAATTTAGAAAATCCAAGAAAATCAACAATTAAGGGAAAACTGGCTTGGATTGAAATTTTACTTGGTATATGTGGCTTTATGCTATTTCTCAGAGTTGACATGAAAATATGACTTGTGGGGATGGGAGAGGTAGCAGTATATATTCCGCTGATCTCTTCAGAGTTCCTTATACCTAATTTTAGCATCACTCTGATATCAAACTCTTTATGTCAAGAGAGCTTTGTTCGAGCTGTAAATTCAGAGCTACAATAACCTGTAGAGCTATCACAGAAATTAGTCATAGAATTTCTCGGTAAGCTACATGAATATTTAATAGGTCATCTTAAGATATTGGGCTTCCCTGGTAGCTCAGAGGTTAAAGCGTCTGCCTGCAATGTGGGAGAGGCACGACTGAAGCGACTTAGCAGCAGCAGCAGCAGCAGGTTCGATCCCTGGGTTGGGAAGATCCCCTGGAGAAGGAAATGGCAACCCACTCCAGTATTCTTGCCTGGAAAATCCCATGGACCGAGGAGCCTGGTGAGCTACAGTCCACAGGGTCACAAAGAGTCGGACACGACTGAGTGACTTCACTTAAGATATTAACTGCTTTCCAGGTGGCTCAGTGGTAAAGAATCCCCCTGCGATGCAGGAGACATAGATTCGATAGCTGGGTAGGGAAGATCCCCCGGAGAAGAAAATGGCAACCCACTCTAGTATTCTTGCCTGGAAATCCCTTGGACAGAGGAGCCTAGTGGGGTATAGTCTGTGGGGTTGCAAAGGAGTTGGGCACGACTTAGCAACTAAATAAGAAGACATTAAAATGGAGTGAGATTGTATTTCAGAACCTAAATAAATGCCTGCTGCTAAGTCACTTCAGTCGTGTCTGACTCTGTGCAACCCCATAGACAGCAGCCCACCAGGCTCCCCCGTCCCTGGGATTCTCCAGGCAAGAACACTGGAGTGGGTTGCCATTTCCTTCTCCAATACAAGAAAGTGAAAAGTGAAAGTGAAGTCACTCAGTCGTGTCCCACCCTCAGCGACCCCATGGACTGCAGCCTTCCAGGCTCCTCCGTCCATGGGATTTTCCAGGCAAGAGTACTGGAGTGGGGTGCCATTGCCTTCTCCGAAATAAATAAATGCCTATTGTCAGTTAAAAATACACTCAAGATCCTGTTACTTAGAGTTCTGTTCTCTTGTTGTTCAGTCACCAAGTTGTGTCTGGCTCTGTACCTCCATGGACTGCAGAACGCCAGGCTTCCCTGTCTTTCACCATCTCCCGGAGTTTGCTTAAACTAATGTCCATTGATCGATGATGCCATCCAACCATCTCATCCTCAGTCACCCCCTTCTCCTCCTGCCCTCAGTCTTTCCCAGCATCAGGCTCTTTTCCAGTGAGTCGGCTCTTCACGTCAAGTGGCCAAAGTGTTGAGCTTTGTGTTCTAGTCAATCTTTAATTCAACCATTCACGTTAGAATTGTTTTAGTTCCTTTTCATGATGCATGGTAAGTTGTGGTTTCTAATTAGAAATTCTAAGTGTAATCTTATTTCCTTCTCAGGAGATTATTTGGTAGCAATTGAAGAGAAGAACAAAGCTACGTTCCTGCGTGCTTATGTGAACTGGAGAAGTAAAAGGACTGAAAACTCCCGAGTGTGTATCCGGATGGTCGGGCATGACATGGAGGCACCCTTCAGCGAAACCTTCAGAGAGCAGATGTCTATTGTGGAAATGCCGCTTTCTGAGGCCCCCCTGTGCATATCCTGCTGCCCTGTGAAAGGAGACCTTCTTGTTGGCTGCACCAATAATTTAGTCTTATTTAGTTTGAAGTATCAGATCATTAATGAAGAATTCTCGATTTTGGACTTTGAACGTTCTTTAGTTATCCACATAGATAACATCACCCCTGCTGAAATTTCTTTTTGTGTTGGGTATGTCGCTATCATGTCAGAGTTAGAAGTCTTAATCGTAAAACTGGAGTCAGACCCCAAAAATAGAGAGAGTGTTAACCACCATCCACGTCCGACCACCAATCCCATGAAACAGGCAGAAGGTAAATAATGAATTTAGCTTACTTTCTTTTTTGGGGTATAGAGAAAGACCCTTATTTCTGGCAGTCTCAGAAAGGCTCTAGTATGTATATTGCCAAGCCACATTATTTATGGTGTGATTGCTTCCCTGATGGCTCAGACGGTTAAGAATCCACCTGCAATGCGGGTGACCTGGGTTCGATCCCTGGGTTGGGAAGATCCCTGGAGAAGGAAATGGCAGCCTGATCGAGTATTCTGGCCTGGAGAATTCCATGGACAGAGGAGCATGGCAGGCTACAGTCCGTGGGGTCACAAAGCGTTGGACACGACTGAGCGACTTTCACACAAATAGATGTTCCTAATACATGGGACTTGGGTTTATGATCTGGCTGTCTGTATCTTCTCCTGTAGCATGTGATGTATTTTGTAGCATATAAATGTATTTCAACATATATTTGTCATTAAAAATAATGAAACATCTACTGCTAGAGGAGCAGTTTCTAATTCCAGTCCTCATATTTACTAGTTGAATGACCTTGGATTAGGAATACCATCTCTGAGTTTCTGTTTCCTTATGTATAAAGTGGGTATGATGATCATGTCCTGTTTTACTTTGTCAATTGTGAGGAAGGAATGAGCAAGTGCTAAGACATTTCAAAACCATAGCGCCTTATAAATACGTGGGATGTGTGTGTATAAATACTGTATTTAATTGGTGGGGGGATGTGGTGAAATCTAATTGGCATTCGAAAATTAATTGGAGTTACTACATAATTTTCTTTGATTTTATTTTTTAAGGCATCAGTAATGAAACTTCACAGCTTGAGTCAGATGATTTTGTTATCTGCCAAAAGCCCATGGAACTTCTTGGTGAAAAAAGCAAACAGTCAGGAATATCTGTTACACTGGAGTCAACGGGGTTAGCTGATGAAAAAATAAAGTATTTCCATGTTCGGCACCTGCTCTATAGGTACTAGATAGCTTTTTATTCACCAGCAGTTAATATATATTTACCGGCTTAATGCAGTGGAAATTAGATCTCCTCTCCTCTGTCTCTCTTTAAATTCACAGACGTTTCGCTCCTGATATTTCTTCGTGTCTCTTGTCTGATGACGTCAGGTTGCATTCACTTCAGCTTCTGCCCATTTACCAAACAGGTAAGTATGAGAGTGCTGCAGTGCAGTGAGCTGGAAAGGCACTGGGCAGAGTGGGGAGTCCGATGTGAGTAATAGGTTAGGTTTTTCTGAGTTTCCCTGTGGCCTTAGATTCCTTAGCAAATAACAGTGAGTCCACAAAACGGAAATCGTGCCTGCCAGAAGAAGCCATGGAGAGGAAATGACTGACAAAACCCATTTCTCTTTTTGAAATGGTCAGTAGGCCCCCAAAAGAAAATCAGGGCCCTGTTATAGCTGAGGTTCATCTGGGTTCCAGCTGGGTCATTTGGCAGAGATGCTAATGATGGCTTTGTGAGCCAGATTGGAAAATGTGGGCTGGATGGAAATTCACTTAAGAGCAATGGTTTTCAGCCTCGCTGCACATTGGCCTTACTTGGATGCTTTTTAAAACACTGATGCCCAGTCGCAACAGACTGGAGAGTCTTTTTTTTAAGACCATGCTTTGCAGCATATGGGAATCTTAGTTCCCCAATCAGAGATCAAACCCATGCCCCCTTCCCTGGGAGCATAGAGTCTTAAACACTGGATGGCCAGGGAACTCCCCATGCTGGAGATTCTGACTTAATTGGTCAACTGATGCTTGAGCATCAGTTGTTTTTTT
>SJYT01059688.1:0-11907 GCA_006410635.1 Cephalophus harveyi
ACATTACTTGGCCAACTAAGGTCCATTGTATGCATATATTTTGTTTTTCCACTCATCACCAGTTGGCTTGCTTCCTTTTTTGTGTGTGGCTATTGTGAATATTCTGCTATGAATATGAGTATATAAATATCTCTTTGAGACCCTGCTTTCAATTATTTGGGGTATATACCCAGAAGTAGAATTGACAGATCATATGGTAATTCTATTTTTAATTATCTGAGGAACCACCATATGGTTTTGTTTCTGAGAGTGCTCTTAAGATATTTTTTCTTTTCTTTGGGCTTAAGTATGTGTCTGACTGGGTCATTTTGTTTCTTTGGTTTTTGGAGGGTTGGTTTGTTTGGTTGGCATTTGTCCTGTTTGGGATTCACTGAATTTCTTGAATCTGTACTTTTTTTTTTTTTCCCCTAATTTTTGCCATACCGTGTAGCATGCAAGGTCTTCATTCCCTGACCAGGGATTGAACCTATGCCCCTTGTAGTGGAAGCACAGAGTCTTAACCACTGGACCTCCAAGGAAGTCCCAAGAATCTGTAATCTTGTCTTTCAAAATTGAGAATCTTTCAACTACATCTTCAATTTTTTTTTATTTCTGCACCAATCTCTTACCCATCCCCTGGAATTCTAAAGAATGTTGGACCCACAGTCCCTAACACTCTTATTCATTAGGTTCTTTTAATCTTTCTTTCCCCCTTTCTGTTCTTTCTGTTCTTCTCTTCATCTATCTTCAAGTTCATTGACTCCTCTTCTCTCACCTCCATTCTGCTATTAAACCCATACAGTGAATATTAGTTTCAGATATTGTGGTTTTGGGTTCTAACATTTCTTAATTTTTTTTTTTATGCTGAGCAATTTTGGATTGTATCCTGGACATTCTGAGTACCGTGTATGAGACTCTGTTATTGTCGTTAGTCACTAAGTCGTGTCCAATTCCTTGCCTGCCAGACTCTTGGTCCATGGGATTTCCCAGGCAAGAATACTGGAGTGGTTGCCATTTCCTTTTCCAGGGGATCTTCCCAACCCAGGGACTGAACCCACATCTCCTGCATTGCAGGCAGATTCTTTACTGCTGAGCTACTGAATGAGACTCTGGGTCTTATTAAAAATCCAGCTCTCCTCCTGTTTTGTTCTTTATTGTTTTTGGCTGCACTGCGAGGCTTTTGAAATCTTAGTTCCCAGACCAGGGATTAAACCTGGTGAAAAATGCGGAGTTCTAATCACTGGACCACAAGGGAGTTCCCTCCTCCTGTTTTTATAAGTAAAGTTTATGTTGTGTTCCAACATGTGTACATTTACATATATAAGTATATAATTATTTACATATTACCTATGGCTGCTTTGGCATAGCAACCGCACAGTTGAGTAGTTGTGATAGACTGTACGATTCACAAAGCCTAAACTATGTAATATCTGTCCCTTTATGGAAAAAGTGTGCTGACCTCTGCTCTAGAAAACGTTGATTTTGTTTTGTTTTAGCAGGCAATCAATCCAGGTAGGTTCACACTGCAAGTTCTGTCTCTTTTTCTGTGGGCTGTCGTTCCAGTGTCATTTCAGTTTTTCAGAAGCTTTGCTCAGCTGTTTAGGATTTGTTCTGATGATGCAAAAGTTGTGCCAGTTCACACACAGAATTAGGGGAGCCCCCTTCTCTAGCTGGCCCCTCTCTGGGACTCTCCCTATCCTCTTCGGTTCACCAAGGCTTCGTTTCCCAGTCAGTGAACCAGAATGACAGTGTTGCTCTCGAAATGTCAGCTGCCCATACTGCTGCCACCACTGCTCCAGAATCGAGGGCTACCCTTGGGGCCGGTCCAGGAGAGAGAGAAAAAAGTTTTAATGAGAATTCTGAATTGGAACGACCCTTTCCCAAGTCTGGTCAGAGAGATGGGGTTTGTGAAAGAAACATGTATTTTGTCTCTGCCTCCGGTTCCTGCCACAGAGCTCCTAAAATCATTTAATTTTTTGAGAGATAGGGGTGCTTATAGTCAAGGCTATGGTTTTTCTACTAGTTGTTTATGGATGTGAGAGTTGGACCATAAAGAAGACTGAACCCAAAGAATTGATGCTTTCAAACTGTGCTGCTGGAGAAGACTCTCGAGAGTCCCTTAGACAGCAAGAAGATCAAACCAGTCAATCCTAAAGGAAATCAACCCTAAATATTCATTGGAAGGACTGATGCTGATGCTGAAGCTCCAATACTTTGACCACCTGATGAGCTGACTCATTGGAAAATACCCTGATGCTGGGAAAGATTGAAGGCAAGAGGAAAAGGGAATGACAGAGGATGAGATGGTTATTGGATAGCATCATTGATTCAATGAATCAATGATGAATTTGAGCAAACTCTGAGATAGTAGAGGACTGAGGAGTTTGTAAGGCTATAGTCCATTGGGTCTCAGTGAATCAGACATGACTTAGCAACCCAAAAACAAGGGGTGCTAGGATTATCTTTTTTCCTGACATTTGATCTTGACCTCCTAGTTTCTGATGCAGATCACCTAAATCCCTTGGGATTTCCTGAGTGGTAAGAGCATCTTTTGTTCTAATGAGGTGACTCTTGGTGGGCTTCTGAATAGATTCAGGATGGGGGTCTGGTCACAAGAAAGGTTATATCATGATTAGAAGCTTGGAAACTTTCAGCCTCACCATCCATCCTCTGGGGGAGAGAGGAAGATTGGGGATTGAATTAATGATCAATTATGATGGCTCAGAGGTTAAAGCATCTGCCTGCAATGTGGGAGACCTGGGTTCGATACCTGGGTTGGGAAGATCCCCTGGAGAAGGAAATGGCAACCCACTCCAGTATTCTTGCCTGGAGAATCCCAGGGATGGGGGAGCCCAGTGGGCTGCCGTTTGTGGGATCGCACAGAGTCAGACACGACTGAAGCGACTTAGCAGCAGCAGCAGCAGCAAGAGCATCTTTTGTTCTAATGAGGTGACTCTTGGTGGGCTTCTGAATAGATTCAGGATGGGGGCCTGGTCACAAGAAAGTTTATATCATGATTAGAAGCTTGGAAACTTTCAGCCTCACCATCCATCCTCTGGGGGAGAGAGGAAGGTTGGGGTTTGAATTAATGATCAATTATGATGACTCAGAGGTTAAAGCATCTGCCTGCAATGTGGGAGACCTGGGTTCAATACCTGGGTTGGGAAGATCCCCTGGAGAAGGAAATGGCAACCCACTCCAGCATTCTTGCCTGGAGAATCCCATGGACAGAGGAGCCTGGTAGGCTTGCAGTCCATGGGGTCGCAAAAAGTGGGACACGACTGAGCGACTTCACTTTCACTTTCACTTTCACTATGCCTATGTGATAAAGCCTTCATAAAAAAATCCTTACCAAAGAGAATCAGAGAAATTCTAGTTGAACACATCCATGTGCTGGTAGAGTGGTGCTCCCCAACTTCACAGGGACAGAAATTGCTCCATTCAGCTCCCTTCCTTCCAGACTTCCATTTATCTACCTCTTCATCTGGCTGTTACTTTATAATAAACCAGTAAAGGTAAGTAAGCGTTTCCTTGAGTTCTGTTTTCTTGAGTTTCTGATATAGCAAATTATCAAACCTGAGGAAGAGTTGGGTTATGGGAACCCCTGATTGATAGCTAGTTATTCAATCCTGAGACGTGTGACTGGCATCTGAAACGGACAACCTTGTGGGAATGAGCCCTGAACCTTTGAGGTCTGCACTACAGGTAGTTAGTGTCAGAACTGAACTTCTGGACACCTAGCTGGTGTCTGAAGAGTTAAGAGAAATGGTTGGTGTGGGAAAAAACCCACACACATCTGGTGTCAGAAGTAAAGCTGTGAGAAGAGTAGAAGAAACAAAGAGTTGTTTTCTGGTAGGTTTCACTTGAAGCTTTTGCTGACACCTGCTACTGTGAACTCCCCTACAGGGGGCCTACTCTCTGGTCAAAGCTGTGAAAGAAAAAAGGAAAAAAATTTTGAGACACACAATGCAGATAGCTTCTCCAGGCTCCCTAATTTGCCTGCTTGTTTACTTTGCAGAGTTCTCAGGTAGTTGTATTTTGTCCAGAATATTTAGTTGTAACTGTTGGCAGAGAGACTACAGTGGGCTTATTCCATCTTGTCCAGAACCAAAAACCCTTCCAACCTTTAGTGGGAAAAAAAAAAAAAAAAAAAACCGGACAACATATTTTACATTAAGGCCCATATAGATACATACACAAATATGAGCAACATTTCACAAACAGCACCTGCCCTCACTATTTGTGACGGCCTCTGACCTGTTCTATTGTATTCCATTTTTCCAAAATAGTGGTCAAGAGTCTTTGTTGTTCCATCACCTAGTCCGGTCTGACTCTTTGAAAGCCCATGGCCTGCAGCACACCAGGCCTCCCTGTCTCTCACCATCTCCCGAAGTTTGCCCAAGTTCATGTCCGTTCATGTGATGCCATCCAGCCATCTCATCCTCTGATGCCCTTTTCTCCTTCTGCACTCAATCTTTCCCAGCCTCGGGGACTTTTCCAGTGAGTCAGCTGTTCACATCAGATGACCAAAATACTGGAGCTTCAGCATCAATCCTTCCAATGAGTATCCAGGGTTGATTTTCCTCAAGATTGACTGGTTTGATCTCGCTGTCCAAGGGACAGGAGTCTTCTCCAGCACCACAGTTCAAAGGCATGAATTCTTTGGCACTCTGCCTTCTTTGCGGTCCAGCTCTCACAACCACACATGACCACTGGGAAGACCATAGCCTTGACTGTATGGATCTTTGTTGGCAGAGTAATGTCTTTACTTTTCAACACACTGTCTAGGTTTGTCATAGCTTTCCTGCCAAGAAGCAATCGTCTTCTGATTTCATGGCTGCAGTCACCATCCACAGTGATTTTAGAGTCCAAAAAAGAGGAACTCTGTCACTACGTTCATCTTTTCCCCCTCTACTTGCCATGAAGTAATGGGGCTGGATGCCATGATCTTTAGTTTTTTTTAATACTTAGTTTTAAAAGATTCATTACTGAATGTTAACCTGTTTGAAAAACACAACTCCAAATATTATGGAAATAGAGAAGACTGCTACTAGCTGTAATAAATGTAACCACATTTCAATAAGTCCTGAATAATAAATACTAGAGCTGATAGTGCAATAAATTCATGAGTCCAAAAACATGTGATGAAAATTGCATTATTACCTTGGTTTGTAGAACTCAAGCTTCTGCAAATGATGAACAGCCCCACTCTCACCCCTTTCCCCAACCCTGGACAAAGGTACACTAAGTTACGAGTCTTTGTGATTTTTGTAGTCCCAGCGTAGCCAACTTACAGTGATCTGATTCAACTGTAAATCACCCCAGGCCTGATTTTATATTAGATGCTTGATACCATGTATTACTTCCAAAAATAAACAGTCTGAAGCCAACTCTGCAATGAGAGGAAAACAAGGCAGTAATTATTGATACCTGATTCTCACTGCCTTCTTTCCTTCTCTCTTGCCTACCTCCTCACTCCCCTTTAATAGAATCAGATGGGTAATAAATATTTGAACCAGGTTGTAGATGCTTAAAGAAACAGCCAGGGCCCCAACAAAAAAGGAAGAAGTTCGTTTCCTACAGTACTAATTTCAAGTACCTCCAAATCATCCACCCTAATTACTGATTACAGATAACTGCAGAATATAATAAATTCAATGACTCCTGAGTACTTCCAAAATATAATAAACTTGATTAAAGGTTTCAGAAATATAACTCTATACTTGAAACCCCATGTTTACATAAAATAGCTCTTAATAAGCAAGCCATCCAAAGCAGATGGTCCCTTTCCCCTCGCCTACTTCGGGTTTTATAAAAAGTTCCCTTTCAAAAATAAAAGACATCTTTCCTTGATTCTTTCAGCATTGAGTCTTCCATTTTGGAGATGGGCAGAGAAGAGATGATGGGAGGATAAATGAATAAGAAAAAAGTAGAATGAAAGAGAATGTAGAGCTGTCAGCCCCACCTCTCCACCCCTGCCCCCCTACCCCCAGAGACAAAGGCTGGATCACCCCATCTGGGGCCTTATCTCTTGAACAGTCACTCACCCTGAATTCCTCCAAGTCTAGAAGACCCAGTTGTGCATTCACTGTTCACCCCATCCCCAAGGTGACTAAATGTAGCAGTCTATTGAAAAATTGACCTGTGATCTCAAGTTCAGTTCAGTTCAGTCGTTCAGTCGTGTCCAACTCTTTGCGACCCCATGCATTGCAGCACACCAGGCCTCCTTGTCCATCACCAACTCCCGGAGTTCACTCAGATTCACGTCCATCGAGTCAGTGATGCCATCCAGCCATCTAATCCTCTGTTGTCCCCTTCTTCTCCTGACCCAAAGAAATCCCAGGGTTGATCTCCTTCAGAATGGACTGGTTGGATCTCCTTGCAGTCCAAGGGACTCTCAAGAGTCTTCTCCAACACCACAGTTCAAAACCATCAATTCTTCGGCGCTCAGCCTTCTTTACAGTCCAACTCTCACATCCATACATGACCACAGGAAAAACCATAGCTTTGACCAGAGGAGAGAGAGTCCTTAAACACAGGACCTCACTTCAGATGCTACATCAAGACACCTTTCTTCTCCGCTCTATCTTTTGAAAATGCAATGAAAAAGTCCCACCTCACCCTTACTGAACCTCTCAAAGGAGAAGTATGCTTCAAACCAATTGGCAGAGCTATGCCCCCAAAATGGATCAACTCTTGCTCACAGAGGGAACTCTGGTTTAGACATTTAAAAAACCCATCATGTTGGAGATGGATAATAAAGGAGCCTAAAATTGATTGGATTTCTATGTTATAACTTGCCAATTAGAAGAAAAATCTTGTTTTCATGTCTGGACAAGGGAGCATAGAAAAGGTGTAGGGAGATAAAGTTTTTACCTGCAGGGGGTGGGTTCTGCAGAAACTGACCATTCTTCTATGGCTCAATCATGTCCAACTCTTTGTGACCCCAAAGACGGCAGCCCATCAAGCTCCTCTGTCCATGGGATTTCCCAGGCAACAGTACTGGAGTGGGCTGCCATTTCCTTCTCCAGAGGAACTTCCCAACCCAGGGATCAAACTTGAGTCTCTTGCATCTCCAGCATTGGCAGGCAGATTCCTTACCAGTGAGTCACCTGGGAAGCCCATCTTCTACAGCAACAGCTAACAATTATTGGTACTTACTATGTACCAAGCATAATTATCTTACGAGAATTAACCAAACCAAATCTGGGACTTCCCTGGTGGTCCAGGGGTTAAGACTCCACACTTCCACTGCAAGAGGCACAGCCAAAAACAATTCAATTCTCACAACAACCCTGTAAGTTTAATTCTATCATTTTCATAACCCTCATCTTCTAAATGGGGAAAGTGAGGCTTGGAGAGGTCAGGTAACTTACTCATGATCTCACATCTAATAAGTAGCAGAACTGGGATTTGAACCCAGGCAACTTGGCTCCAGACTCCACACACCTCACTACCATGCTGTAGTAGCCTTTGGTTTATCAAGGAATTGAGTAGGCGTTGGCCTCACAAAAAAACACAGAACAAAAGGCAATCACTTACACGCCATTCTTTTACGCCACCTCTATTCCAGGGAGGTGTCCAGACTCTTTGCAACCCTACCAGGCTCTTACATCCATGGGATTTTCCAGGCAAGAGTACTGGAGTAGGCTGCCATTTCCTTCTCCAGGAGATCTTCCCAACCCAGGGATTGAACCTGGGTCTCTCGCATTGTAGGCAGACGCTTTACCATCTGAGCCACCAGGAAAGTCCCTAAAAAAAAAAGAAAGGAAATGAGAGAGATGGAGAGAAAGAGAAAGATTTGATCATCATGATCAAACCATTTTAATTCATTAACTTGAGTTCTAAAGTCTGCAGCGACAGCTGTCTACCAAAATCCATGCTGCCCTTCCCAGAGCATACAACTGTTTCTGGAAACTGGCTGATTAACCAGGGACTACATTTTCCAGCCTTCCTTGGATGTAGATGGTGTCATGTGATTAGTTCTCTCCAGTAAAATGTATGTCCCTTTTGAGATAAGACAATTAAGCAGATGTGCCTTCTCCATTTTCTCCTCCGCTGTTTTGCTTTCTGGATGCAAATGTTCCCCAAGCCTTGGGGAACAGAGAAGCCACAGAATAGAAGTAGTTGGAGTTCCTGGGTGATTTAATGGAAGGCTGTCCACCAATCAGGAACACTGCACTGAATAATTATTTGAGTAAAAAATAAACTTTATTGTGTAGAGCCACTGAAATTTGGAGTTTGTACGTTACAGCAGCAAGCATTACCCTAACTAGTATATGAAGCAGTGCGTGTGTGGTAAGTCTCTTAAGTTATGTCTGACTCTCTATGACTCAATGGACCATAGCCTGCCAGGCTGCTCTGTTCATGGGATTCTCCAGGCAAGAATACTGGAGTGGGTTGCCGTGCCCTCCTCCAGGGGATCTTCTGGACCCAGGGATTGAACCTGTATCTCTTATATCTCCTGCATTGGCAGGCAGATTCTTTACCATTAGTGCCACCTGGGAAGCCTGTATAAAGCAGACAATTCTAAGGTAGCCCTCACACACCCTTCCTGTTCCAATTTTTTTTAACTGTATAACAAACTATGCCAAAACTAAATGGCTTAACACAACCATTGGATTATGCTCACAAACTCTGTAGGTCAGGAACTCAAATGGGGCATGGCAGGGATGGTTTAAATCTACTCCATGATGTCTAAAACAAGACTGGGAGCAGCCTGTGGCTCAGATCATGAACTCGTTATTGCCAAATTCAGACTTAAATTGAAGAAAGTAGGGAAAACCACTAGACGATTCAGGTATGACCTAAATCAAATCCCTTATGATTATACAGTGGAAGTGAGAAATAGATTCAAGGAATTAGATCTGATAGAGTGCCTGGAGAACTATGGACGGAGGTTTGTGACATTGTACAGGAGGCCGTGATCAAGACCATCCCCAAGAAAAAGAAAGGCAAAATGGTTGCCCAAGGAGGTCTTACAAATAGCTGAGAAAAGAGGAGGAACTAAAGGCAAAGGAGAAAAGGAAAGATATACCCATTTGAATCCAGAGTTCCAAAGAATAGCAAGGAGAAATAAGAAAGCCTTCCTCAGTGATCAATGGAAACAAAAGGAGGAAAACAATAGAATGGGAAAGACGAGATCTTTTCAAGAGACTTAGAGATAGCAAGGGAAATTTCATGCAAATATGGACACAATAAAGGACGGAAATGGTATATACCTAACAGAAGCAGAAGATATTAAGAAGAGGTGTCAAGAATACACAGAAGAGCTATACAAAAAAAATCTTAATGACCCAGATAACCACGATGGTGTGATTACTCACCTAGAGCCAGACATCCTGGAATGCAAAGTCAAATGAGCCTCAGGAAGCATCACTATGAACAAAGCTAGTGGAAGTGATGGAATTCTATCTGAGCTATTTCACATCCTAAAAGATGATGCTGTTAAAGTGCTGCACTCAATATGCCAGCAAATTTGGAAAGCTCAGCAGTGGCCACAGGACTGGAAAGGTCAGTTTTCATTCCAATCCCAAAGAAAGGCAATACCAAAGAACTACCACACAATTGCACTCATCTCAGTTCAGTTCAGTTCAGTGACGCAGTCATGTCCAACTCTTTGCGACCCCATGGACTGCAGCATGCCAGGCCTCCCTGTCCATCACCAACTCTCAGAGCTTACTCAAACTTATGTCCATTGAGTCAGTGATGCCATCCAACTATTTCATCCTCTGTTGTCCCCTTCTCCCCCTGCCCTCAGTCTTTCCCAGTGTCAGGGTCTTTTCCAGTGAGTCAATTCTTCGCATCAGATAACCAAATTATTGGAGTTTCAGCTTCAGCATCAGTCCTTCCAATGAACATTCAGGACTGATTTCCTTTAGGATGGACTGTTTGGATCTCCTGGAAGTCCTAGGGACTCTCAAGTGTCTTCTCCAGCACCACAGTTCAAAAGCATCAATTCTCCGGTGCTCAGCTTTCTTTATAGTCCAACTCTCACATCCATACATGACTACTGGAAAAACCATAGCCTTGACTAGACAGACCTTTGTTGGCAAAGTAATGTCTCTTGTTTTTTAATAAGCTGTCTAGGTTGGTCATAGCTTTTCTTCCAAGGAGCAAGTGTCTTTAATTTCATGGCTGCAGTCACCATCTGCAGTAATTTTGGAGCCCAAGAAAATAAAGTCTGCCACTGTTTCCACCATTTCTCCATCTATTTACCATGAAGTGATTGGACTGGGTGCCATGATTTTCGTTTTCGGAATGTTGAGCTTTAAGCCAACTTTTTCACTCTCCTCTTTCACTTTCAAGAGGCTCTTTAGTTCTTCTTCACTTTCTGCCATAAGGGTGGTGTCATCTGCATATCTGAGGTTATTGATATTTCTCCCGGCAATCTTGATTCCAGCTTATGCTTCATCCAACCCAGTGTTTCTCATGATGTACTCTGCATATAAGTTAAATAAGCAGGGTGACAATATACAGTCTTGACGTACACCTTTTCCTATTTGGAACCAGTCTGTTGTTCCATGTCCAATTCTAACTGTTGCTTCCTGTCAGGAAGCGTACAGATTTCTCAAGAGGCAGGTCAGATGGTCTGGTATTCCCATCCCTTTCAGAATTTTCCATAGTTTGTTGTGATCCACATAGTCAAAGGCTTTGGCATAGTCAATAAAGCAGAAATAGATGTTTTTCTGGAAGTTTCTTGCTTTTTTGATGATCCAGTGGATGTTGGCAATTTGATCTCTGATTCCTCTGCTTTTTCTAAAACCAGCTTGAACATCTGGAAGTTCAGGGTTCACATATTGCTGAAGTCTGGCTTGGAGAATTTTGAGCATTACTTTACTAGCGTGTGAGATGAGTGCAATTGTGTGGTAGTTTGAGCATTCTTTGGCATTGCCTTTCTTAGAGATTGGAATGAAAACTGACCTTTTCCACTCCTGTGGCCACTGCTGAGTTTTCCAAATTTGCTGGCATATTGAGTGCAGCACTTTCACAACATCATTTTTTAGGATCATCTCATATCACAGGCTAGCAAAGTAATGCTCAAAAATCACCAAGCTAGGCTTCAACAGTATGTGAACCAAGAACTTCCAGATGTTCAAGCTGGACTTAGAAATGACAGAGAAACCAGAGATCAAGTTGCCAACATCCATTGGATCATATAAAAAGCAAGAGAGTTCCAGAAAAACATCTATTTCTGTTTTATTGACTATGCCAAAACCTTTGACTGTGTGGATCACAACAAACTGGAAAATTCTTAAAGAGAAGGGAATACCAGATCCCTTTACCTGCCTCCTGAGAAATCTGTATGCAGGTCAATAAGCAATAATTAGAACTGGACATGGAACAATAGACTGGTTCGAAATTGGGAAAGGAGTATGTCAAGGCTGTATATTGTCATCCTGTGTATTTAACTTACATGCAGAGTACATCATGCGAAATTCCAGGCTGGATGAAGGACAAGCTGGAATCAAGATTGCTGAGAAAAATATCAGTAACCTCAGATACGCAGATGACACCACCCTTATGACAGAAAGTGAAGAGGAACTAAAGAGCCTCTTGATGAAAGTAAAAGAAAAGAGTGAAAAAGCTGGCTTAAAACTCAGCGTTCAAAAAACTAAGATCATGGCATCTGGTCCCATCACTTCATGGCCAATAGATGAAAAAACAGTGGAAACAGTGGCAGACTTTATTTTCTTGGGCTTCAAAATTACTGCAGTTGGTGACTGCAGCCATGAAATTAAAGACACTTGCTCCTTGGAAGAAAAGCTATGACAAACCTAGACAGCTTATTAAAAAGCAGAGACATTACTTTGCCAACAAAGGTCTGTCTAGTCAAGGCTATGGTTTTTCCAGTAGTCATGTATGGATGTGAGAAAAAAGAAAGAAAGTGAAGTCGCTCAGTCATGTCCGACTCTTCGCGACCCCATG